>JAPFRW010000192.1:0-133649 GCA_030778065.1 Akanthomyces uredinophilus | reverse complement strand
CAGCCCCCCTTGTAACGTTGCCACCATGTCCGCTGTTCAGCACGCTTGACATGGTTTGCATCGTTTTTGGTAAAAAATGCGCGAAAAAAAAAAAAAAAAAACAAGAAGACGAATGGACAAAGAGATGAATTGAAACCATGCGAGCCCGATCGTCCCTGTAAACCGGGCTTCCAACTCACCCTTGAGCAACAAGATTGGCCAGCCTTCTCCACCGTTGCTCTGTCAATCCTGCCCATCGCGGCTCCACAAGCTTCACCATCTGGAACTTGGATTATTTCATCGATTGTCCCGCCACCAACCACATGCTGGGGTTTTTTTTTTTTTTTTTCCCTCTCAAATCGCCGCCCTCACCTCACTAGCTGATCGTCAGGGGGGCCAGCCAGACCCAACGCATCGCGTCACCACTAACTACCTATCTGTAGTTACCAGTGACCCTCACTCCAATGGCTTCTGGCGCCTTTGATCTGGCACCGCAGACTCGCCTCGACGACGCGCGTCCCTAGCTCACACCCTTTGTTCATCCCCTTAGGCCTTGCATCTCTCTTCATAAAGCCCCGACGAGGCTCGCTTTATTAACGGGCATGGCGCTAGGTAGGCAGCTAGCTTGTGCCAAAGAGGAATCCCCACCGTTCTCTGTCGTCTTGGCCAGTCGCCGCCATGTCCGGCCACACACACACACACATGTAATAGAAAGAAAGTCGCCGTCGTCGTAAAGGTACCTGTGCCGCTACGCCAGGGAGGCCCAACCACACCTAAATTAAGAAAACGGTGCCTGTAATCTGCATCTGTACCTACCCAAGTTCCTACTTTTATTCCTTTTTTAGTGGCAGCTTGCTTCAAAGACTGTCTCGTATTTGAAAAGAGGCGCAGCACCGTCCTTTTCCCCAACGGGGCCAACCACATGCCCGTCCAACCCGCGTCAAGGTCCCCTCGGCAGCTTGCCCCAGAGATTTATCGAACTCGTTTCTTCAATTTCCTTTTCGTCCTCCATCAACAATCGCTTCACATTGCAGAATCATCTCGCCACTCATTCTCATTCCTCCTCTTCTCGCCACAAATCTAGACTGCGCGAGGCAATATCCTCTAGCTCATCTACTGCAACGACCCCTGTCATCGGCGTCTTGGCAAGCCTGCCTAATCCAGCCTTGTCGGCCGACCACGCCCCTCCACTGCAGCAATCTATTAGTCGCGACGATAAAAGAAAAGGCAGCAGCGCAGCCTGATTCCCACGAGAGCGCCTTTTTAATTATTGCGACCCATTCAGCCTGATTTTATATTGCACCACTTCTTCGGCCTCTTTTTATATCTAACCCCCATCATGCCCGGCTACGACGACGAGGGCGATCTCGTGCCCTACCACGGAAAAGCCAGCCGCGCCGCCACCACAAAGATGCCCTGGTGGAATCCTCGCTACTGGGCCCGCAAGGTCTGGATCGCCATTGTCGTCGTCCTCGTCATCATCATTGTCGTTGCCGTCGCCGTCGGCGTGACGCTGTCCAAGAAGGACAATGCCTATCCCAGCTACAAGGAGCTGTCCTACACGCTGCAGGATACATGCAAGTGCCACCTTTGCTCGTCCCGCGCGCATCGCATACAACAAACATGGACTAACATACGATGCAGACTCTGGCGAGACCTTTTTCGACCAGTTCAACTACTTTACTGGCTATGATCCTGGTATGTCTCGACCTTTTTACCATTGACCGAAATCGCATGCTAACAAGACCTGCAGCCCAGGGCTTTGTGCACTACGTCGACGCAGGCGCCGCCAAGCAATATGCAAGTTTATACCAAACTTTACAGTTTCATCATTTCAAACCTCCCGTGCTAACCATTCTCCAGAACCTAACCTACGCCACCCAAGACTCGGCCGTCCTCAAGGTCGACACCACGGTCGGCCCGGGCTCCAAGCCCGACGCCTCCACCGGCCGCTTCTCGGTGCGCATCGAGTCCAAAAAGACGTACGACAAGGGCCTCTTCCTTTTTGACGTCAAGCACGCGCCCCTCGGCTGCGCCGCCTGGCCCGCGCTCTGGCTCGTCGACGCCGCGCACTGGCCCGAGCACGGCGAGATTGACGTTCTCGAGTCCATCAACAATGCCGACACTGGCGGCAACATGATGACGCTGCACTCGGCCCAGGGCTGCAGCATGGGCGGCAAGCGCAAGATGACGGGCAAGGCCCTCGACAGCTCGTGCTACGTCAAGGACAACGACAATGCCGGCTGCGGCGTGCGGGCCGCCGGCAAGGACTCGACCGGCGCCGCGTTTAACCAGAAGCAGGGCGGCGTCATGGCCGTCGAGTGGCGCGACGACGGCATCCGCATGTGGCAGTTTATGCGCGACGCCATCCCGGCCGACATTTCCGGCAAGAAGCCGACGCCCGACGCGTGGGGCACGGCAGCGGCGGATTTCCCAAACACGCACTGCGATATTGGCGCCCGCTTCTCAAACAACTCCATCGTCGCCAACATTGACCTGTGCGGCCAGCTGGTCGAGGCCAGCTGGAACAGTTCGAGCTGTGGTGAGTCTTTTTTTTTTTTTTTCCTTCTTCTTCTTCTTTTTTTCTTCTTTAGACTCTTGTGTGCTGACCAAAGTGGGAATAGGTGCCGGCGGTGCCAAGTGTACAGACGTCGTCGCGACCAAGCCGAGCGAGTTTGCCAATGCATACTGGGAATTCGGCGCCTTTGAAGTATACCAAGCCTCGTAGATTCGTCATCTTTTTTTTGCATTGGAATCTTCTGGAAAAACTTTGATATGATGAACATTAGTTAGAATGACTTGATACCATTTAATTCACCAAAATAACGGCTTCTACCGCGTAATGCGTATGGGGAATTCGGCGCTTTAAAGTATACCAAGCCTCGTAGATTCGTCGTCTTTTTTTTGCATTTGAAGTCTTCTGGAACAGCTTTGACATGATGAGAATTAGTTAAAATGACTTGATGCCACTTGATTCACGAAACAATTTCTTCAACCCCGTCTAGTCTTGTAGCTCTTGGCCACGACACATTGTCCGTGTATTATACAGATACATCAGGTAAATTTACCCCATTCTAAATGCAACCAAAAGTACATCTCTTTCCAGAGACGTCGAGTGGAGATGTACATTGCCGAAAAAAAGTTCAGATGCCGCCAATAAACGCCATTGCCCATGCATAATCCAACAGACACAACTCATCGTACACAATCTTGCTGCCCTTCTTCATCGTCCCCGACCAATTTTCCACACCCTCGAACCATCGTCTTTATTCGTCGCCTGGCTGTCGCATGTACGCATCAATCGCCGCCGAAAAGGCCGCAAACGCCGCGCACCCGCCCGCCATGGCCGTCGGCCCGGCATTCTTGGCCAGGATGGCGCCCGTCACGCAGCCCGCCGCCACGCCGTTGGCCAGGTCGTTTTTCGCGCGCATGCCCTCGATACCGCACTCGATGCCGGAGAAGAGCGCGCCGACCTTGCCGAAATTCTTGGCCATGGAAAAGGACCGCGTGCCCATGTCCTTGAAGCCGACCTTGAGCTGCTGCCGGAGCGGCATGTTGGCAATGGCCTGGTGCGCCTGGTTGCCCGCGAGGGACGTGCCGACGGTGTCGTAGGACATCTGCGGTGGTGGATTGTTAGAAGAGAGGGGGCGGGGGGGTGAAGATGAGAGAAGGCACATACAGAGGCCATGAACATGCCGAATAGACCACCCATGCCGAAGCCCATGACGCCGGACATGACGGATTTGCCGACGCACGACTCCATGGCTGCTTTCATCTGTTGACGTATCGGTTAGTCATCTGCATGCCATGATGACGCAGGGCAATCGCGCGGTTCGAGAGCAAACGTACAGCTTTGACGCCCTGATCCTCGGCGCTGCCGCCCATTGGCACCGGTGGCGCGCCCATGGCGCCGCCACCAAGAGGAAGGCTCATATTATCGGGTATTCGAGTTGCGATCGTGTACACGACTGCGTAAAGAACAGTCGCGCGGGACGTCGAAGTGGAGGTGGGCGTCGAGATGGGTGCTGTCGAGAGCGTTTGGCCTCCTGATGATGCGTGAGCTTGGGTCGGGAGAATTTTTGCCGGGGGCGACCGCTTTATTTTTGGCGGCTTCAGGGACGCGGCCCCACGGCGGCGCCGAGCGTATTTTTAAGAGCCTCAATCGTAGTCTACCAGGGATTCAAAAGTTGTAAATAATTATTTTAAATCCTATCTTCTTTTACATTATATTTTATACAGTATTTATAGGTTATTATTACACGGGTGAATGTTACATGGCGCTCGTCTGTCCAGCAAGGCGCAGAGAAGAGCCGCCATCAGAATACTACGACTCCATCGCAGTCCGAGGCTGTGGCGGCTTTACGCCTCTCGCCTCTAGAAACGAATGCAGGTTCCGTTCCATGCGCGAAAACTGTCATCTCTCATTAGCAAACAATACCTATCCCCAGCAAGCCTCTACCTTGGATACATACCATGCTCTTCTGCCGCAGCGGCACCACGCCGTCCCGGACCCAGAAGCCCCAGCCACCCATCATGTTGGCCAGCATCATGTCAGTTGTGAGCCGGTCGCCCACGACGGCCACCTGCGAGGCGTCCGTCACGCCCGTCTCCGGGTGCTGCCGAAAGTAGGCCATGATGTCCGGCCCGCACCCGGGCTTCTTGGCTGCGTGCGGCAGCACGTGCACCCCCGTGCTCTCCTCGACGGCCGCGGCCTGCGAGAGGTTCTTGTCCCACGACGTGGCGCCCGATGTGTTGGAGACGACGAGGAGCTTCCGCCCGGGGTACGCCTTGCGCAGCTTCTCAAAGTGCTCCTGGATACGACATGTCAGCAGGCACTAGAGAAGAAAAGGTGGTGAGAAAAGGATACCTTGTACGGCTCGTAGACATGCTTGGCGTCGGGATAGGCAAAGCAGTCGTCCTTGTCGAGGACGACGGCGCGAATGTTGGCCTGCAGACCGCGGGCGTGCAGCACGCTGTCGAGCGGGATGGGCAGGTCGTTAAAGGTGGAGACGGTGTGGTGAGGGAGACATGTGCTCGGCTTGAAGAGGAGGCGCGTCGCGTTGAGCGAGGCGGAAAGATTGAGATTCATTGCGTGCAATGTAGATGTAGATGTTGCTGATGGAGATGAGTGAGTTGCAATTAGAGTGAAGCTCAGCCCGCAGCTCGAGACAGCGCCAACGACTGGGCTCCACCAACGAACCCGGCGAAGCCAAGGACCGTGTAATGTGGTAATGCTGCGTCTTAGATTTGGTGAGAACAATGTTGTGTAAATATCAACTACATTAGTGGCTTGCTATAGAGTTTTTTTTTTTATTATTTTTTTTTTCCAAAAAAAAAAATCGATAGAACCCCATCTCCTCAGAGCAACACTTCCGGTGGTCCAACCACGATGCTGTGTCGAGAGATGGCATTCTTCTTTTCAAAATAGAACTGGGGAGATAGCCTGGCATATGAAACCCGCATGCTGCGTTTTTAAGGCCGCTGCCGGAAGTCACAACCAGAAAAATTGTGCCATGGACTAGCAGTACTACGAATCACATGGTTATTCTGTCAACGTGGGTGTGAGGACACATACCTACATGTACCAACAATATTTATATAGCAGTACAAGCAAATACGGACGCTTTTCGCGTGATTCTACCACATGACAGTCAATAAGCCGACCGGACGGTCGACAAGGGACTTATTGGCGCCAATGAAGCTGTCCAGGCTTGCATCCGACGGCCTCGTCCAACAGAGACGAACACTGTCAGCATGTCGTCGCCGTCTGCTTCCCAGCACATCGAGATGCTCTTGAAGGTATTTTTGAAGTTGAAATAGTATAATTATAAGACTGCTTTTTCTGGAACTGTGCAAAGTACCGACGCATCTTCGCCCTGGGTTTGCTCTTGCACGGGAGGCTCGGGGTATGCTGAAAACCAAATTATTGAGAACATCTAGATGCAGGGGACTTGGTGCTGTCCTCTCGAGGAAAGTTGTTACAAACGTCCGCTGATCTTTCCCAGCGCAGTGATGCGACAGAGACCAGGATTAGCTACCTGCCTTCGAAGTGTTGCCGCGACGATGCAGTAAAGACAAATGTGCATAACCTTGCGAGGGACTTTTGAAACGCTTCAACCACCCTATTATGAATCCAAATTTTCTCGCGCTCGCAATGCGTCTGCTCCAAGTATACTTCCGCTTGGGAGTTTTCTCCGGGTCAAGTATATCAGCTAGTACCGAGTAGACAGCTTCTCATCGGTCAATACCCGCAAACGACATACTCGCTCCACTGCCGACTTGGCGTTGCTGTACTGGCATTATGCATCATGATTCCAAAGTCAGCTTGGACCGCGCAGACGCGGTATCTTTTGAAGCAGAAGTTGACCAAATTTTCACGACTCGATTGAGCCATCTGGCTGATAGAGCTCCTGGTAAAGCAAAGAGACACAGCGGCGGGCTGATGGTCCCCTTGGCAGGGGTAGTAATTGACACACACTTCACAAACATATGCACATCATGTGCCTCGACAGCTTGGCCGACGGGTCATCTGTAAAGTATAGACGCGGCGGCGTTGAACAACGAGCATCTGCCAAGGCACTGCGAGGAGACGAGGCGCAGACAAGATTGGCAGCATCACGGCCATCTGTGCCTAGAAGAATCTGTTCCTTGGTGGAGGACACCCTCGGCGACTACGCGGGCTACTGCATTCTCAAATCTACCCGTACCAAGATCGGAAGATATATACCAAACCTCAGCTGTGTCTTTGCTACTCCGTCCCGATTGGGGCCGCGTACCAGCACAGGTTACACAGCCAGCGTGTCTGTCTCGTATGCACCGAGCTCGCTCATCGCAAATCGTCTTGCCGCGGGAATTGCCCCGCGCGAGACAATTATTTGTACTGGGATTTCGAAATCTACTCTTCTGTTCAAGCAAAAGGGCCTTCTCGGCACCGTCTTTACGATTCAAAAGTCACAGGCAGCTGCCAAGACAGTATCGGCTTCACGGCTGCTTAATCTGCGTAGAAATACGGTCCAGATGCAGAGTAAAATGGTGTTCCGACTCCAATCCGGCTTATTACTGGATTGATCATCCTCTCGTGAGTATGAAGTGTTCCACAAAGCATTTGTCGGCGCAGGGCTGGTATACGTATTTGCTGAGGAAATTGGGACAACGCAAGCACTGACTAGCGAGTCATCGCAAGCTGATACTTTGCCAATTGTCAGTGATGATAGCGCAGTGTCACCGGTTTGGAATCGGCCCAACAGCACCGTACATTCCCCCAAACGCCTTGCCTTGACATTATTGTCGGACAGCACTGCTCATCCTGCTTCTCTTTTTTCTCTCACGGCCGCGCCCTGACTTATGAAGCTCGTTTCGGTGGTTCGATCGTCAAAGTTGTGCGATGCGGCTATCATCGAGTGGCATATCGTGAAGCCACCCTTCTACGGCCTTGTCCGTCAAACATGGCCATTGAAAGCTCTTACTGAAGATTCCAATATTGCTGCAGCCACTTTATAGCTGGGGTCGAGTAAGCAGACGGAACGCGTTCAAGGCGTGCCGTCTCTTTCAGCTCGGACTAGCAGCCCACTGCAGGCCAGGATGCGGCGGCGCGAAATGATCCGCCGGCACTGCACACTCCTAGGCGACATGGAGCATGTAGACACAACAATTTCAGGCGTCCTTGACCGATTGTGCCATGATAATACCTGTACGGAAAGCAGTTTCTTGCCAACTTTGGTAAACATTGGCAGATAGAACTGCATTCGACCGCTAAACTTATCCTGCGGATTTTCATCTCAGATTCTGCGTCATCGAGACGGTACCATGTTCGATACCGCAACCACAGCTCATAAGTTTGAGACTCCAGTTTCTACACGATCCGCAGCTGCAGGGCGCGTGTCTCAGCTATCGGGTGTGACAGTGGCTTGATCCATTGCAAAGCACCTCCGCCGAACTGCAGGCAGAATCAACCGCCACAACCAATCTAGAACCGCCGGCTGGAGAGTCAAGAAAATAACGCAGAGCTGCATAGCTGATACCCGCATATACGATGAATGAACTGCGTAGTCAGAAACGCGCAATGGGCACGCGGCACCTAGCACCAGCTCCCGCGGGCAACGCATAACGACGCATTCAAGAGTGGTGGGTGTCATGTATATAAATATCAGGGTTCTCCTCGTCAACATTACGTCCCAAGTCCAAGTCACCTATTTAAATAAATAACAGTCTTTCAATTCTGCATTCCAATCAGCCAAAATGGCGACTCAGGGCAAAAGTGACCCCAACACTGTTGAAGTTGACTTTGACAACATCTTTTCTTCTGTTTGGGTACGTCAGACTGCATTTGGCGGTAATCATCACAAGTTTTGGCTTGACGACTAATGATGAGCCAGATTAAATGGGACGTCAAAGGTGGTTCCGATCGCACGCATCAAGCGAATTTGGAAACAAACTACGCTCTCGAGGGTTCTCCGTGCGTAATACATCCATTGTCAGCTTGTTACTGTCATTAACTCTTCTCAAGCAACATTCAGGGTATTGAGATTAGATGCGACTTTCCCGTCACCGTGCGTTGCTATGGGTAAGTCGCATTGCGCAAGAATCAACCCGACAACATGTAATGACATTTCTTCTAGCTCCTACCCTCCAAGTGGCACTCCAAACATTGAGCTCGAGGGGCCCACCAAGGAGAAGCACAAGATCGACCCGAGAAGACTTGGGGCGTACCGTGTTGTACGCCGCTAGATTGGAGTTTGAAGCTTCAATCTGCGTACCTGGCACTTTGCCGTATTCAGCAGCAGGCCAATAATCAAGTTGTATCATCGATCCTTGCTCATTCGTGCATGTGAATTTTTTTCTGCCGCATCTTTAGTTGGGCCACTGCGTACTCCATATCATCAATCGACACTTGTTCAACTTCAATCTGGCCTTGTTGAAACCCAGCAAACTGGCTCAAAGGGTGTAATCTCGTGAGCTAGTGAGGCCAAGTACTAGTGCTTGTATTTTGTGGTTGTTTCAGCTCGACGAGGCTGCCGAAGATTAGTGTCGCATTTCCGCGGGAGCTAGGCATTGCGGCCCGACCCGGAAGCAGTGAGACGAGACACGCGGGCTCAGCCAGCCACACTCCAAGACACCGCGACGAGCAGATGCTCCTTACTACATGTGAGAAATGGATGATTTTTGCGTTCAACGGAATCAAGTGTCAGTCAATGACGTGGAATCGAGAAGTTTTCAGGCACTCTCAACGCCATCCTTGTAAAGCACGTTTGTCAATGGCCTCGAGCGTCACGTCTGGGTGCTTTATTACCGGTGAGGCGTGCTGCCACATATACGCCACCGCATGAGCCAGCTCAGATACCCTCGGGTATTAATGTTGGTGCAGATTAGATAGGCCATCCCATCCCAGGCCACTCAGAGGCCTAGGGCGATTACCTGCGTGATCTTGTAGCTCTTGTGAGCTGCAAGAGCTCCGCCTAGTGATGCGTTCTCTGTTGTGGCGCAAGTCTATAGCCTCCCTCGCTTGCCCGTTTATGATTTCCTCGTTGGCACGGGTCGTGCACTCTGCAGCCTTTCGCCTTGTCTGCAGGCGAGCCTAGACATGCAGCCTGTAGCGAATTGTGTCAGCATACACCCGGCGCCATCTCGAGTGCCACATCGTATCAACGCAGGAGGTGCATCGTATGGGAGTACAAACTGTGAATTCTTGAGCTGAGATATTCCAGGGGAGTTAGTCGCTTGAACATCCAATACTGGTCAAAACAAATGGTCATGCCAGACACCCGTGGCGACCAAGCCTTACAAGCTCCTGGGCAGAAAGGACAAGTATTCACAGCCCGTGCATGAATCCTCGTTGAACTTGTATATGCTCATCAAGCTACATAACCCGAGAGCCATCTCGTCGTCTTGACAATATTTCCAAAATCACTGCTTTGGTCTAGGAATTGTGGACTCGTCACTTCATGGATAAAGTCGTCTTTCTCTTTCTGCTCATGTTCTCGTTTTGGTATATACCCTGAATCGCCCCAAGGATGATTTGTACCAGATGTAGCCTGGCTGTGCCATTCGAATAATATTTGCACACTATTTCCAATGCAACCTTTCCCTGTCGTGTTTAATGCTTGCATGTCCACGTTGCATGCTCTAATTATGAATGCCAATCTATGAGCGGGAAGCAGGCTTGCGATCTCTTTAAACGAGGGTCAGTCAACAGCACTTCAAACGTCTGGCCAATTACTTACGTGCTGAGTCTTCTCGACAGCTGCTGTAGCTTCTTGTCGTTGTCGGCGTCGTGCACCGCCTTTTGCATGGCGATGCGGTGCTCCTCCTCCTGGTGCCTCGTGACTTCTTCCTGGCTGGGCGGTAGATGCTCATTCTGTATATCTACCTTTTTGGCATCCTCAAAAGTGCTGATAGCATTCTTGATACCCTCGGCGCCGAGCATCAGGGTGCCAGCCGGCAGACGGCCGCCAGAAACCGTCTTGAGTTCAGTGACACGCTCAGACTCCTCACGAAGGACCTGAAACACTCTCGACATGCGGCCGATGGCAAGAATCTTGTTCTTGATCGCTCGGCGCTTGAACTCGATCGAGTTGGGGTCGTCGGGCGTCGTCGCAGCAACAGGTGGCGACACACCGCCGGGTGAGGTCGACGAGGGTGTCTCCTCTCGAAGCTCCTCCTCGGAGCACGTGCTGAGAATGGCAATCAACATGTCCGTAATCTTTTCTCCAACAAAGGGCAGCGACCAGGTGAAGACGTCCATAAAGTTGGGCAGCCAGTAGGGATGCGGCGTGCAGTTAAACTGGCGAATGTTCATAACGTTGTTTTCGTACTTGAGAACCGCGGCCTTGTTGTTATACACGTCGAGGTAGTTGGGTGCGGAGAAGATGGTCATGACACTGGGGAAGCCGGTTGTCTTAGTCTTGCGGTACATTCGGTAGCCAGCGTCCTGGGCCTCGTGCGCGCGGATGACGGATAGCAAGTTGTTCTTTTCAAGGAAAGCGCATGCTGCAGGATATGAGAAAAAGTACGAGCAGCCTCGTACGTGGTTGTGCAGGAAGTAGTCGCTCGTCTTTTCCTGGCCAAAGTCTTCCAGAGGGTCAGCCCAGAGAATATCGCACATGAGACCCTGCGTAGGCGGCTCTCTGAATCGGTCAATCTAGATGAGCGGTCAGCGAACAAGGCCAATCTGGCAAAAGCCAAAGTAATGTGCAAGAGGTGCAATGATGTCTCGTACATTTCTCAAATCGTCAAGAGTGTGCAGCTCGGGGCTGAGGCCTCCGTGGATGCATAGAAACTGCTTGTTCATGACAGCAGCAAGGGGCAGACAGCAAAACGCCTCAATACAGGCCTCATAGATGGCCTCGGAGTACTTGTGCTTGCATTCAAGCTTAAAGGTGAAGTAGTCGGTCAAGTGACGGCACTCGTGGTTGCCGCGCAGCAGCCAGAGCGTCTTGGGGTAGTGGATTTTGAGAGACCACAGGTACAAGACGCACTCGATGGAAAAGTAGCCGCGGTCAACGTAGTCGCCGAGGAAGAGGTAGCGCGTCTCGGCCGGGTCGCCACCGACCTCGAACAATTTCATCAAATCATAGTACTGTCCGTGGACGTCACCGCAGACGGTGATGGGGGCGTCCATCTCGAGCAGGTTGGGCTCGGCGCGCAAGACGTCGGCGCCGGTCCTGAGGATGAAGAGAGCCTGCTCCTCGGTCAAACGGCCCTCACGATAAAAGTGCTGCTTGAGGAAGTGGATGTCGGGCTTGGTGTGGGTGCTATCCGAGAAGAATTGCTCGTCTGTGGGCTTGGAGGTGGCCGGCGCTTGCACATCTGAGTGGCGAATGTTTCATCAGCATCACGATGAAAATAAAGTTGCGCGCATGGGTGTAGTGAGCCGTTTGCTGCGAAGCAGATGTGGCTGATGGTGGCTTGTACGCAGCCCAGGACACTGCGCTGGGCCAATACCCGACGTACCTTTGCAAACACGCTCCATGGTGTTAACCTGAGTGCCGTCCTCCATTGTGTGAATCGTAAAGTCAATCTCGGGGACGGGCTTCTTCTGCTGAATGGCACGAATGGCATTGTCGACCTGCTGGGTGCGACGGTCATCGGGGTTGATCTGCTCCGCGTCCATGGTGGCGGCGGCGGCGGACGGTAGCCGGTAGAGACGTGGGAAAGGTCAGGCGATTGCGAGGCAAGATGCTTCTGGTTGAACAGAAGAGAGGCGTGTCGCCAGAGGGTGGAATGGCAGTATCCAGCAGCCGCGTTTTCTTGGCCGTCGAGCGGTGAGGGGCTGGGGCAGAGCTTGTACGTCGCTGTTCCGTTCCGTTGGACAGTTGGAAGAGCAGCTCCGAGCAGGCTTGTCGACACGGCAGAGTGCGATGGCGGGGTATATTAATGCGGCGGTGGGTGTCGAGGACGAGCCGAGCAGAGAAGATGAGGATGATGAGGTAGTTCGGGCGCGGAGGCGAAAGGCTTGAGCTGCAGATGGTGAATGGACGGACGGCCAGCTGCAGGCGGGTGGCGGATCCAAGGTGCAAAGGAGCACGAGGAAAGGCCCGTTTTAGCGCTGCCAGGGAGCCATTCTGGGTCAGGCTTGGCGGGAGCCAGCGATGCTACAGTAGATGGGGGCCTGTTCTACAGGCGGCGCGGGTACGTGTTTTGCCCAATCAAGGAACCCCTCATTCGTCAGTGTAAGCTGGGAGCTGTCTGCAAGATGCTACCACTCGGCCAACTGGAGTTACCAAAAATCAATGAGAGAGTGATTATTATCTGATTTAACCCCCAAATCTGCTGCTAATCTCCATTTCTTTCCTGTATCTTTCACTAATTCGCTTCCTGCCCTGCCCCATTGCAGGGCCACGCTGTGCCCCGCGCCAAAGAGGCAGCTCATGCCCCGCTTCTACCTGGATACGAGAGCATCCCAATTTGCCAAAACTTGGTCCAGCGCATAAGCTTTGGGAATGCTGCCCCTGGCCGGCCGCAATGCCGCGCTGGGCTCCAAAATAGTATC
The DNA here is from genome assembly GCA_030778065.1 of Akanthomyces uredinophilus. Lineage (NCBI taxonomy): Eukaryota > Fungi > Ascomycota > Sordariomycetes > Hypocreales > Cordycipitaceae > Akanthomyces > Akanthomyces uredinophilus. The sequence continues at coordinate 120,682 of JAPFRW010000192.1, read as the reverse complement.
TTTATCAGATCACGTACAGACACACATACACATACCACATTCACGCAGAGACCTGAAATACGGTGATTCACAGCAAAGCAACTGTGGCGAACTCTGGCTCTGACGCGATTCACGACCCCACTTCGGGCGACGCGGAACAGCCGTCTACGTACAAGCCGCTGCCACTTTTGTGTAGACCAGCCATCACAGCTACGTCACAATTTGCTGGTGCTAGATCAATTCAGAGCAAGTCTTCACCAATGCCTCGCTCACGATTTCCTTTTTTTTTTTTCCTATTTCTCAGAAGGGTTCTGTAAACTAAGATGCTCGTAACAATCTCTTGCAAAGACACGTAGTAATTCAAGTCGGATCGCAACCTCTGCGCCCAGGCATTAAAATCAACCACCGCTGCGTCGCCCTGAGCTACGGCGCCAAAAAGGCAGCATATCCGGTCTTATTCCAGTAATAGACTTTCTCAGTCAGCACTTTCTATTTATTTATTTTAATTTGTCCAGCTAACCGTCGAACTCTATATTTACCACGTTGAAGCCTCTCATCTACTGACTGGCTTCTCTCATCGCAGCTGCATGTTGTGAGAAATGACCTCGTCTCTCTCAAAATTCGAAGTCTTCCATCGCGAAATGAAGTCATCTCGGTTGACTAAAGATATTAGCATAACATATAGAATGTTATCGAGAACAATTCACTCACTGTAGCCACCGCAGATGCGTCTCAGACCCTCAAAGGCGCTCCGTCCGTGGAGCACTCTCCAGTTATCAAAGACTACTCACCATCAGCGGCATACAGAAATACACGTCACGGTATTGACCTACTCAACATCCGACCCGGGGCAAGCTGGAACCAGTATTCGCTCTCCTTGCGCGTCAAAATCTCGTTCCACTTGCGCGCCGCCTTGTACCAAGCATTCACGTCGACGTCCAGCGGGACCACACCTCTGTCGTCATTGTTCCAGCGAATCCTGTGAAGGGTCGCATCCGCTTCGATCACTGGATACGCGCGGTCCGGCGCAATAGCCACGCCTTGGTTACCGCTCGCGTGCCACGGCAACTTGGCCTGGCGCAGCGTCTCGTAGTCCTCGGGCGACTCCTGCTTAAGCAGCGAAGCGGCGTGGAAGCCGTCGACGAGCAGCGACTGGCCACCCAGCGCCTCTTCTGGGCGCTGGTTGGGAGGCGGCGTGTGCGATAGTAGGTGGAATGCTTGCAAACCAGCGGGCTCGGTAAAGTACGTCGTGTCAGTGTGAGCCGCCAGTGCCAGGTTCGTGTATGCTGTATCAGCCAAGGCGAGATCTGGAACAAAGTCGTAGAAGCCGCCGTAGTGAGTGTTTCGGATAGGCCCAATCGTCTCTAACAGCTTTTCGGAAGCCTCAGGTGTCGCTGGGGTGTTTGTCACGAAACAAAGGCCATATGTGCGCTACAGTCGTTAGCGACACTCAATTGCAGGGCAGGCTGAGGCTCACAATCTTGTCCGTCAGGTCAGCGAGGCCAGTCAGGTTCTTGGCTTCTACTACGGATTCGAAAGAAACTTCGGGGGGGCTGCTTGCAATGCTTGCACTCCATAGCTTTTTTTCGCTGCGGGTTGTTAGCATTATGCAGCGTCTTAATGCCTGCGCTCCCCTACTTTTGTGCCAGTGGGCGATCATTTGCGGTGGCGGTCAGCGTCTCGTAAAACCATGACCACGGATAGTAACTTTTGTGAGAATCGTTCCCTATGTGCATTAGTATCTCTCGAGCATTCTTTCCTCCAGATGCCTACATGTGACTTCTACGCCATCGTCTCTGGGCGAGATTTCAGCTGGCTCGATTTCTGCTGGGATCTGGGCACATCAGCCATACTCTACCAAGTAAAGACGGATGGTCTCACTGCAAACGTATCGTAATTTCTTTGCATAGTATCCTGATTGACACATGAGTTGCAACGGCAATTGTCGCTGTGTGTGTCAGCTTTCATTCGGCCGCTACCATGCGGTACAACTCACCGAAGCCAGAATTTTGAGCTAAAAACAGTTAGCCAGGGAGTGAGCGTTTTCAAGACAATTCTCACAGAAGTGTGTTGACTTGTCTGCCAGATTCGGCACTTCTCAAAAGCAGGCCTCGTGTATTGGATTCTAACACTGTCGAATACCATTTCGCGCTGGGCCGAATGCCCGAGCTAGCTGCCGACCAGCTTCGTGTAAGCGGGCTGGACAAGGTTAGTAGCGATTCCCACGGTGCTTCCCGTACAGATTGCTTGCCGTATGGCCCGAGCCACGCCCAATAAGCTCGTCTTCATTTCCCCGCGCTTGTCAATACAATTGGCGTTTGCAGCGTCGTCGGTACCCCGGATTGTTGGAGGAAGTGGGCTGCCGGAGAAAGCCGTTGACTGACGGCCGAGCGAAGACGCCACTGGCCGCACGTGAGAACGGCGCCAAAATCAGCAAGCCCAGCGCCACAACGCGGCGCAGTCTGCAAGCTCTGACGTCGGCAACTTTATTTGAGGGAGGCAAACGAGCCACCTCAAGGCAATTGCCATCAAACAGCTTTACACAACAAGTCCAAAAAATAACGATCGCCACCACCTCACTACCGACATATCTTTGCAGCAGCTCATACGACTTGGCAGGATAGCGTCAGCACCAGCGAACTTCCCCTTTGGTACTGCGAAAACAGGTCATGGCACTGCTGGTCTAGCTGTGCGCCCTCGACCAAGGGACCAAGGCACTATTGAGGAGAGCGCTCTATCATATGATACCCGGGGTGGTTCCCCATCTGCAGCATGAACTCCGAAGACGAGGCGCTTACCAACTTCTACAACGATCGTGTGTTGGCACACCGACGACTTCTTTCGGCAAACGAGACACTCTGGGCAAAGTTTCAGTGGTCGGGCTGGAGCATTTCGCTGCTGGTCCTGGCGGCTACTCTATTCTACCGAGCGTATGGCCAGGAAACAACTCTTGACGCGGTCGTGACATCGGCGGGCAACATCCTGCTCGAAGCGCTCGTCTATATACTACCCGCCCGTCTAATTTTTGCCCTCGACAGCTGGGTCAACCCGTTTCAGCCGATGAACGAGAACAACACCCACACGGCGAAGAGCGATGCGATGCGCCGCGTCATAGGGTTGGGCCGCCCCGGAGGCATGATGGCATCAGTGCTCAAGGCTAGAAGCCGCGCGTTGTCCGCTACTGGTAGTGTTTTTGGCATAAAGACACAGTCAGATCGACCGCCAGGGCTGGGCAATATTGATAATTCGTGCTACCAAAACAGTATCCTGCAAGGATTGTCCTCGCTCGATTCAATGCCCGAATTTCTGTCGACATGCCTCAAGAATTTGGACGCGGAGCAATCCAGCGACAGCGTCGCTCAAACTTTGAAAACTTTGATTTCCGATCTGAACGACTTCGAGAACTACGGACAGACCTTGTGGACGCCAGGGGTCCTTAAATCGATGAGCACATGGACGCAGCAAGATGCGCAAGAATATTATTCAAAAATACTGGACGACATTGAAAAGGGTGTGACCAAGGCAGTGCAGGAAAGTCGGCCACAGCGTGGACTGGAACGTGACGCACCAGTCAAGGACGATGCCACTCCTAGCGAAAATAGCGACGACAGCGGATACCAGAGCGTCAATTCTGACCCCAGACTGTCCGAGATGAAGCTGATTCGGAACCCCCTGGAGGGGCTACTCGCGCAGCGAGTGGCCTGCATACGATGTGGCCACTCGGACGGAATCTCCATGATTCCCTTTAACTGTCTGACGCTAAGCCTCGGGCTAGAGAAGCACCAGCATGATCTCTACGAGCGTCTGGATGCTTACACCAAGGTCGAGGCTATTGAGGGTGTCGAGTGCCCCAAATGCACGCTTCTGAAGTCGCAGGGACTTTTGACGAGCCTCTTGGAAAAGATGAGGCAGAGCAATATGCCGGAGGCGCAGCTAACCGACTCGATGCGGCGGTTGGAGGCAGTCAATCTTGCGCTGGAGGAAGACGACTTTGACGAAAAAACACTGCGTGGCGCCTGCAAAATCTCACCAAAAAGCACAGTGACGACGACCAAGACGAAACAAATAGTGATTGGCCGCCCGCCGCAGTCGCTGGCTGTGCATATGAATCGCTCCGTGTTTGATCCAGCCACGTTTGACATGATTAAAAACTCGGCGCCTGTGCATTTTCCCATGACGTTGGATCTTGGCCCGTGGTGTCTGGGCAGTTCGGGCGGCAAGGCTGGCGGCCTTGACGGCGAGGAGTTGTGGCCGACAGGGTCGATGGCTTCCTTGATTGCGGGGGATAGCAGCCGCTCGCGGCTCTCTGGCCCAATTTACGAGCTGCGCGCAGCTGTTACTCACTATGGCCGGCACGAGAATGGTCACTACATATGCTACCGCAGGTATCCACGGTCTGCACCGAGCAGCCGTGCTCCAAGCGAAGAGATGGAAGCTGCTGAAACAACAGCAGAAGACACCGCGGAGGAAGTAGCAAAAGATTCTGCACCAGAGAAAGCTTTCGAGCTCAAGGCTGCAGATGGGTTGTTGGACGAATCTCTTACACAGAAGAAAAGAGTCGCTGACGAAGCTCAAACGTCTGAAATTCAGATTAATGCCGAGACAGACACCGAGTCTGCGGGGCCGGCTGAGGAATCAAGCGATGCCGGCGCGGCGAGCGAGCCGACATGGTGGCGACTCAGTGATCACAACGTCAGCAAAGTAACCGACGAGACAGTCATGTCGCTGTCACCTGGCGTGTTTATGCTCTTTTACGAATGCATCGATCCTAGCATGGTTCTCGACGCCGAGCAAGATGAGATGCACGATGCCGAAGCGAGCTTGCCACGAAGCATCCATTACGAGGTCACGGCGCTTGACTCGTCGCCAGATCTCGACTCGGAGGGCGAGGATGAGCGCACAATGATGTCGGCCGCATCGACAGTGACGGATACGGATCACCGGTCAGACAGTAGCGCGACGGAGACGGACAATACGACGGTTGGTACGGCAGAGTCAGTGTCTTTTCCGGACAGCGATGCCGAGGAAGCCAAGGTATAAAGTGAGCTTTCTTGATGGGGGTTTTTATCGAGGAGCGGTTACAATATTGTTGTCTTGGGAAAACACATATGGAAGGCGTTTGTGGGTGAGGTTGCATGCTTTGCATTATGACATAGATTGCGCGGCATATCCTGCGGATCCTGAAATTGCCGCCGCGAGCATAACACAAGACGAATGTTATGTTCTGGTAACTTTATTTTCCTCTTTGCTTTTTAAATCTCATTTTGACAGGATGCCATCTGTTCCTTGTGCACTGCGATGTTGCAATACCACGAACTATATTGTTTTCTGTTCTCGGTCGTCGCTGCAAAGAATCGTGGTAATTGCTTGTGACCATGCGGCAAGCCGGATTTCGCGCAATCTTGGCCTAGAAGCTGCATTTGTACTTTATTAAGGTTGGGCCGGATTTATACTTCCTGGGCAATCCTGTTCACGGACAAAGGCAGGCTGCTCTGGGTCAACTCAATGCCAGAGCGTCAATACCGTGTACCTACCTAGGAAGGCAGTGGAAAAAGTACCGTCTGTGCCCACCACCAATGCGGGGGAGATGTCTCCTGGCAAGCCCCAGAAACCATTTTCGGTTCCAAAAGGTGTTTGAGCAAGCATCGCGGAGTATTCAGACATGCTGTATTTTTGGGCATGTTTCTTCTTCAATTACTCGGTACATACCAGTACATACCTTGCCTGCCTATGGCTACAGCGGACAGCACCCACGTGGACAGGCCAGACGGCCAGTCTGCCGGGAACGGTGAGCGGGTCTTCAGGGGGCTGCAGCGCGCTAGCACATCCATTCCTCTAGTGGACATGGGTAATGTGAAGCAGCTAGCGGAGAATTCGATGATGCTGATACTCGCAGAATTGGTGCAAGTAGCTGTTGTTTGATTGATCTTGTTCAAGCCATTGTGTTTCTATAGAAGAGAATCAGAAAGATTATGTCCTCCAGCGCGAGAGAGATGGACTACATCAGTCAGTCGGGCTTCAGATGACCCCAAAGAGGCTCAGCGGGGCAGCGACCGAGACCTCGTATCGCGTCTGTCTTTCATTGCCGGTCCAGCCGTTTGGGGGCAGCGCCGTCTTCCGGATAATCGATCCTGTCTTTTTGGGGTGGCAGTGGCTGTTGGTCTCTGACGACTTCGTACCTGTATCTAAAAGAGAAGAAATTGTATACGCGACATTGAAGTCATATTGGCAGCCGATATTCAACCTCACATCTGAACAGACAGTTACAAGGCTTGGCGCGCCACACATCCTCGCCTTCCAGGGCTGAAGTCTAAAAGAGGGACACAGACTGGTGGACAGACTCAGCTGGGCTGAGTTTCAGCGGGTCAACATGCCAACTACGTCGCCTGTCATGACCCCTGTAGGTCTCTTCCACTGCCGGGACGCATCAGCCACTAAGAAAAAAAAGACGCCACACAGCCTTGCCCTGCATGGCGGCCGCCGCGCCCAGCGCCCAGCGCTCAGGGCCCCCAGGGATCCCCTCAAAAGTTCGTGGCTCCCTCCCAGGTACCCTCCTGCCAAAAAATGTTAGCGCTGGCAGCTTGGCTGTGCTCGTTCTTTTTTCCCTCTAGCCTCTTCGCGGCGTGCCGCTGCTGCTTCTCCTTTTCCTAGCCGCATCCCGTTCCTTTTTTTCTTATTCTCATTCTACCTATACATTCGTTTCTCTCCAATCTTGCTCCTCTTCTCCTTCATCCCGACTTCTTTTTCTGTTTGCGCGGCGACTTCTTCTTTTGTCGGATCGGCCACCATCATTTTTTAACGGCAATCTCATCAGCGATCGATTGCAAGAGACGGGAAAGAAAGCTGGGCCTCGAGCGCAGATCGGCACATCACCACCCAGTACCACCACCGCCACCGAACGAGCTTCGACGTGCGGCTCCCGACGCGACGACGACCGCCTTTTGATTCTTATTCGCTCCTTGGCATCTGTATCATATTCTGCTTCGGCTGCTCATCATGGCTCGCTCGTCCGGCGACTCGCCGCTTCCCACGGCCGAAAAGGCGGCCGCCCCGGCTCCTGGCTCGGGCATCCACCCCTCGCTCTTCATCCTGTATGCTTCGCTCCTCCTTGTCTTGATCGTCCTCTGTGCGCACGCGACACTGACACACACACCTCTCAGTAACTGGATCCTCTTCTCCAATGCCACGATTCTTTTTAACAAATGGCTGCTCGACACGGCCGGCTTCCGTAAGTCTTTGCGCCGCCTCCATCTCTCTCATCCGTGTCCCATGCTAACCTCTCTTCTTCAGGATATCGTACGTCTTTGCCTTTACCCTGCCCAGTCCCTTTCGCAAATCCCCCCGCTAATACATCACAGCCATCATCCTCACCTGCTGGCATCTCATCTTTGCCACGGCCGCCACCCAGATCCTCGCCCGCACCACAAACCTCCTCGAGAGCCGCAAGTCGCTCCCCATCGATGGCCGCATGTACCTACGCACCATTGTCCCCATCGGTATCCTCTACACCGGCTCCCTCGTCTTCTCCAACCTCGTCTACCTCTACCTCTCGGTCGCCTTTACCCAGATGCTCAAGGCCGGCTCCCCCGTCGCCGTCCTCTTCACCTCGTGGGCCTTTCGCGTCGCCGAGCCCAACCTCGCCAAGTTTCTCAACATCCTCGTCATTGTCATTGGCGTCGGCATTGCCAGCTTTGGCGAAATCAACTTTTCCCTGGTTGGCTTCGTATACCAGATTCTCGGCATCATCTTCGAGGCCATCCGCCTCGTCATGATTCAGGTCATGCTCACCGCCGAGGGCATGAAGATGGACCCCCTCGTCGCCCTCTACTACTACGCCCCTGTCTGCGCCTTCTTCAACATCTTTGTCGCCCTCTTCACCGAGGCCAGCACCTTCAAATACGAGGACCTCGTTAACACGGGCTTCACCATGCTCTTCCTCAACGCCAGCGTCGCCTTTATGCTCAACATTGCCTCTGTCTTTCTAATTGGCAAGACGTCCGGTCTCGTCCTGACGCTGACAGGTATCCTCAAGGCCATCCTTCTCGTCGGCGTCTCCGTCGTCATCTGGAAGACGCCCATCAGCCCGCTCCAGGCTTTCGGCTACGGCATCGCCCTCCTCGGTCTGTCCTACTACTCGCTTGGCTACGACAATGTCGTCAAGGTGTACAACAACTCCTCGGCCTACATTTCCGCCACCATGAACTCGTACGGCGCCGTTCCTGGCTCGCCCGATGGTGTTCGCGGCGGCATGCTCACCAAGCGCTACGTCGTCCTCGGTAGCGCTGTCTTTGGCTTCCTATTTGTCTTGGCCGTCTTGTTTATGTGGGTGAACTCGGTGCCCAGCATCCCCACCACTTCATTAGGCGCGAATTAGACAAAAGCGATTGGGATTTGATTTTTATCTACATTTTGGACATTTGGTGTTTAAACTCTTGGCTGTCTTTATTTTGAATGTGGAAACAAGCGATGTATTGAAAAAGGAAGAAGCAGAATTCTCTTTATATACGGTTAATATGATGAAAGATGAAGAATCATTTGTTGTCATTGTCAATATCCGCGGGGTGCCTTTGTGAGTCATGCTGTGCATTTATTGGCTGCAGGATAGCTTGCCATTGAGGTTGCACAACACGTTGTCTACGCCAAATTAGCCGTGCTCACACTGTAGGAAGCCGTCTCTTTGGTTGCAACGTCGTCTCTGAAAAGGTGCGAGAGAGGGAGCAGGTTCGGTACGTACTCAGGTCGATTTGCGTCTGCTTGTCGTGCCCGCTACCATCCGCGCACACGGCATGGAAAAAGTTGGGCGTCCCGATCGGATCAATGCCAAAATCGTGGCAGCTATTCGCGAAGCTGTAGGGAGAGGTGTCAGCTGCAGCTCTTGCGCCGTTGTACAAGGTTTCCCATTCCACAACACAACGGATGGGGGAGCAGGTCCACGAGCAAGAGCCCCTTTGCCTTTTTTCTCTCTTTTTTCCAGTGGCTCTCTGATCCTGAATAAACCTTTTTGGTAATGGATAGACTTGGGAAAATGAGGGCACCAAAAACCCCCATCGAAAAGACACAGCGGGCCAGCAAAACTCACCCCGTTCCGCCCGTCAGCTGCCCAAAGGAATTCGACAGGCAGTCGTTGATGCGCACCATCGGGTTGTAGTTGCGCTCGCCCGCCTCGTCGAAGCAGTACGTCGCGTACACGGTCATGTCGCCGTCGGGCCGGCCCGACGTGCCGTTGTGCGCGTACGCCCGCCCGCAGGTGCCCGCGAAGCCCGAGCAGCCGGCGCGCTTGATTGTCGCAGCTGCGGCGGTGGATGCCAGTATGAGGGTGAATGTGTGTGGAAGCATGGTCGAAAAGGCTGGGGTGAATATTTATGAATGGAAAGACGTATATACAAATTGAGGTTTGCACAAATGGAGAGGGGTAGGATGGCCCCTGGCAAGGTAGTAACAGAGGAGAAGAGCAGACAAGAAGCGAGGATTACATATTACGGATATAAGCTACATGGAGGCGTGAGGGCCTAGCTTCGGCCCGATCTGCTCGAGGAGGGGAAGCTCATAAATTGAAAAGATGACTAGCATATACAGGTAACAATCCTTCATGTGTTGTAGTGGTGTTATGGGCTGCAGATGCGGGTTCGGGCAGAGTTGCATTGCATTGCGTTAGCTCGGCGCATTACCCCAGTGGCGCATCGCCCTGCCGGCTTACTGTGATGTTATACTCTTCATCGGTATAATCATTCTTGTATATACGGCACTTCACATGTGTATATACTGAAAATAAGTAACAAAAGTAGACAACTGTTGCCACTGCTACGTAAACTCATATAGGGAGTCTTATCGATGTGCACAACTTGGAGGACACGTATTGTGCAGTCATTTATGGATGGAGGGATTATTAAAATTAAGCAAAGACTTGCATGGAAAAAAATATGAAGGAAACCGTTCAAAGTGCAACATCAAACAAAAGAAGATACGAACCACACGTCCGGCAAAAAACAAGATCCATAAGCTCAGAGACGGGATCGAACCGCCGACTTCAGGATGGTCGCAGGTGGGCAATGACCCACACAACTGCAATCCCGTACTCTACCACTGAGTTATCTGAGCTCGATGAAAGGCTAGCAAAGTTGAACTATATTCATATTGAGAAATCTCAGTGAGCCATCTCACAGACGGCGTGATAATGAGCCCAGATGTGTTGGTGATGCTAAGGGAAGTAATAAAATTCGCACCGCACGAGTTCCGAAAATTACTTTATAGGCTTGTTCGTGGCCTTGGGTACATCCGCAGGCTACACACGGAAGCAACCCTAGGACTACAACCAACCTGAAAGACGTGCGATGGTTGGATCATGGCCTGCTTTGGACTGAAAATTGATAGGCGTCTCTGTTTTGTACGTGGCATGCATTGCGTGTTATCCAAGCAAACACGGCTTTATGCATGATCAGCCACCTATACGTAGAAACTTTGGCCAATACAACTCAGCGGCGGGACGCCCCGTCGTACCTGAATTGGCCATGGCGGGGTTCCCACGACATCCTTCTTATAAAAGTCAAAGTTTCCACACCCAGGTATACATATATGATTTGATCACCATTGCTAAATAACGAGTTTCATCTGCCCACTCTCCCTCCCCTTTTTAAAAAAAATTACAAGACACCATACCACAGACTCAGTGGCCGTCTTTTTCTCAAAACGCCCGCATCTGCGCATCGTCGTCTCCCCACCACACTGGCCAGCTTGCAACTTGTCCCGCTTGACCCACCCCGACGCACCACAACAACCAAAAAAAGAAAATACAAAAGCTCGGAGACGGGATCGAACCGCCGACTTCAGGATAAGTTGTCTGATGAATTGGTTGATTCATTCACTGCAATCCCGCACTCTACCACTGAGTTATCCGAGCGGATGTGGAGTCCGGCCCAGCTATTACGCTATATGCACCGCACGGGGTTTGCCCAAGAGGCATCACGAGCATCGTTCCTTGGTACTGCCGGCCGAGTAGTGGGCAGTGGGCGGCGGAATTGGTCATGAAACGCGGCGTTGCAGGCGATAGTCTTGTCAGTATACCATGTCTCCATATTCCACGGCGATTGTTGTACTGCGTTGTCGAATTTGAGCCCAGCCTGTTATAAAGATGTAGGGTACTCTGGCCTGTAATGGCAGGCTCGACACATTCAAGGTCAAGCAGGATGAGAGGCATATCAATTCTGCGAATAATAAAATGATGACTATTCCTCTTCTGAAGTAATTCGTGGTTTAGAGCAGGTCCGCAGCATGAGCAACAGGGTGGACGTTGGAGCTTTCACGCCACCTATCCACGCGGCCTCAATGTTCAGGAGGCTTCCTACGAACCGTGGTGCTATGTCACCGCCCATATCACACGAACTCAGTACTGATCCTGTTATGTATACTAGAGAGGACACCATATAGTCATAGTATTCAAAAGCCCGCTCATATTCACGATAACTCGACAATCGCTCCCATGACCTCTCTTTTATATCTTCAAGGCAAAGGACCTGGTAATTGTGTATAATTAGGCTCTGTATTCGCTCATGATGCTACATAGACATTACCCCAGCCTTGCTCATGTTTTGCATCTACGGACTGCGGCTCCGTCGTCTGCTTCGGCTGCGATCTCGGCGCTCACGCCGCCGCGACGTACTTCTCTCGCGTCTGTCGCGGCGATCTCTATCTCTATCTCTGTCCCTATCCCTATCCCTATCCCTATCCCTATCCCTGTCCCTGTCCCTGTCGCGATCTCTATCCCGATCACGATCACGATCCCTATCTCTGTCGCGATCCCTATCTCTGTCGCGATCCCTATCTCTGTCGCGATCCCTATCTCTGTCGCGATCACGATCACGATCACGGTCGCGATCACGATCACGGTCGCGGAAGCCCACGCTGCGACTGCGCGACCGGCGCTCGTCCCGCCTCCGATCATCGACGCCCGGCACGGGAAGGCCTTTAGCCCGCGCGTCCTTTTGCGCTGCGAGGTACGCCTTGGCCTCCTTTTCACGCTTCCGCACCTCTTCAAGCTTGCGCTCCTCGAGCTCCTCGCGCGTGGCCGAGGCGGTGCGCAGATGCGTCGAGCGGGAGCGGCTTCGGCGGTCGCGGTCGCGGTCTCGATCCCTGTCCCGATCGCGATCTCGGTCGTCTCGACGATCGCGGTCCCTGTCCCTGTCGCGGTCGCGGCTTCTGCTCCGGCGGCGCGCAGGCGAACGTGCAACGGCCGCGGCTCTGGGGTCGTAATGATCGTACCGATCTGCAATGGGCCTGTCCCGAGAGCGGCTGCGGTTCCTGCTGCGGTCCCTATCTCGCCTAGAGCGGCTGTCGTCGCGGCGGCTGCGCGAAGCCGAGCGATCCCTTCGGACGCTGCGATCATCTCGTCGATCGCGTGAGCGCGTCCTCTCCCGACGGCGTGGCGGTGTTCTGGCGCGCGACCTGCTGGGATCTCGGCGGCGTGAGCGGCTTCTGTCCGATGGTCTCGCACGCGAGCGGCTGCGCTCTCTATCGTCCCGCCTTGGTCGGGATCGGGATCTTTCTCGTCGCGGCCTTGAACGGCTTCGCTCTCGCCGGGGTGAGTTGGAGCGACGATCGCGGCGGCTTCTATCTCGGCTCCTGTCTCTGCTCCTGTCGCGTCTTCTGTCGGCGTCCCGATCAATCGCACGTGAAGCACTGCGGCTGACTCTTCGCTCGTCGCGCGGCGCAGACGAGTCCCCTCTGTCGCGTCGCGTCCTGGAGTCGCCTCTAACGGATCCACGGCCGGACTCGCGTCTAATGGGGTCAATGGCAGATACAAGAGCAGTTTTGCGAGGAGGTGGTGCCAGCGCCGAGTCAATCTCGACCTCGGGCCGGCTGCGCGTGGAGCGGCTCTCGCGGATCAAATCATCCAGAGCCTCTTGCTCAAGGCGCTCGAGATCTTCCTTGGAAAGTTCCTTGGGTTCTTTATCCTTGGCACGGACATCTGTATCACGACGGCGATCTCGGTCTCCATCTCTATCCCTGTCTCTGTCCCTGTCTCGGTCTCGGTCTCGGTCTCGGTCGCGGCTTCGATCACGGCTTCGATCACGGCTTCGATCACGGCTTCGATCACGGTCGCGGCTTCGATCACGATCGTCGCCCCTATCTTTGCGCTCTCCATCGCGCTCCTTGTCTCTGCGCTCGCGTTCTTTGTGCCGTTTGTCGCGTTCCAAATCTCTAAGTCGTTCGCGTTCCTCACGGTCAGCTTCGCGCTTGCGCCTGCGCTCGTCGCGCTCGTCCTGTCGTTTGATTTCCGCCAGCTCCCGCTCCTTTTCTTCCTTTTTGCGCTCCTCTCTCGCGATGCGGCGCTTCTCCTCCTCAATCGCCTCTTCCTTCTGCCGTAGCTCGTCTCTTATGCGAGCGCGCTCCGCTCGTCGGGCCGCCGTGTCGGCAGCATAGTCTTGGTCGGTCTTGGAGCCGCGTAGCCTCTCCGCCTCGGCGGCTTCCGGCCCCAGCTCGGCGCGGCGGATTTCGCGAATGCGCTCCTCGATGGTGCCAACGTCAATCAGCTTGCCGAGTACCTCTTCGGCCTTTTGATAGACACCGGAGCGCTCGAGGGCACCATCGATGAGAGCGGCAGCCTTGCGACGATCGAGGGTGAGTAGCTGCTGCGGGTTGCGTTCGACTTCCTTCTCGGCGACTTCGAGGATAGCCTTGGTGACTTGCGCCTCGTAGTCGCTTGCCTCAAACTTGTCCCATACGTGCTTGCGAATGTCATCGTATGCGCCCTCCTTTTTGAACGCGTGCGCAAGCGACTCGATGGCGGCGCGCGTTGCCGAAGGCAGGGGCAGGTCGGAGGCTTTGTATTTGCGTGGCTCCACGCCTGCGCCGGGCTTGCTGCTTGGCACCTTGTCCATCGCTGCCATGGTTGCGCTGGCCGACGCGGGCCTAGGTCGTAGAGACAGCTATCGCACGGTTGCTTCGCCGTGATGTCGTCAACGTGTGGGCATGCCGGTGCAAAAGACTGGTGTGCAGGTTGATGTTGATGCTACAGGAAATTGAAGGTCCCCTGGCGCGATAGACGGTACCACAAGCGGCACGTGATTGGCAACAAAAATACTTGCAGCCACAAAGTTTAGTTGGAAAATAGACAGTGCTATGAACGGATTGCGTACATACTTATTTACGTGAAATAAAGAACACTAAGCTGGAATTTCATGACATTGGCAAGTGTCGGCTCTACCACTCGCGTTTTGCTGGTGGCCCGCAGATCGCGTCCATTCCACTTTGGCTTTGACAGTGCTCCGTCCAAGTTTGAGGCCATGCAATCCGAGCCACCTGTTGCTTCTTGTGCAGGACATGATTTTATTTCTTGATGATGAAATGCTGACGGATCACACAGCACTATAAAACTCTGCTATGAAGAAAGCTTTTTACACCTCTCGACGACGTGCTGCTTGAGTCTTTCCCACTAATGACATGGCTGCCCCGCAGTCTTCGTAATAGTACCATCCACGCCTTGGAATCGTGACTCGCAACCATTACTTTACACGGCAATATTCCTTCAAAATTCTAGTACCATAATTTCAACATGTCAGCTAACTCTGCAGATGGCAAGCCCATAGATCCGAAAGAGAATCTTCGTCGTATGGCTGCCGGGGAGCTGTACTATGCCTTTACGCCAGATCTGATCGCGGCCCGCAAGAGGGCCGAGGCCGTCTACAAGCGCTTCAACAGGGCCGAGGACGCTACAAGACGAGAGCTGGCAGAGATGTGGAACGAGTGAGCTCGATTGTGATTCCGCACTGCCATCGTATACTCACGCGCCGACCCAGCATCACACAGGACAAGACGCCGCTGCCGCCAAAGGCAGCCACTGAAGAGCAAGACGAGGAGCTCCTCCAGGACCATGCGTGGGTAGATCGGCCCATTGCCACCATCGACTACGGCCACAACATCAAGTAAAGCTACCTCGGGTCGTAGCAAGTAGGGGTTGACCGTGAATTCGCGAAGCTGACGTCTCTCTTCCACCCAAAGGCTCGGCAAGAATGTGTACATCAACGCCAACAGCGCCTGGCTCGACACCTGCACCATAACGATTGGCGACCGGGTGCTGGTCGGCCCCAGCGTGCACTTTTACGCGGCCACGCACCCTGTCGACCACCGCGTCCGCAACGGCACGCGCGGACCAGAGGCCGGCGGGCCCATCACCGTCGGGGACGACTGCTGGATCGGCGGCAACGTCACCATCCTGGCGGGCGTCACCATTGGCCGCGGTAGCGTCATTGGCGCCGCCAGTGTCGTCACAAAGGACGTTCCGCCCGACTCCGTGGCCGTGGGCAACCCGGCGCGCGTCATCAGAACGGTAGACACATCCAAGCCTCCTCAGTACCAGTAAGGGGGAGGGTAATGCTTTTGTACAGTGCCATATAGGTTTTCATACTACACACGCCAGATATGGAACTCAACAAAGACGAGACACGACATTTGCAATGTTTTTGGTATTATAGTAATTGTACACGCCGTGGGTGAAATAGGAATGGATATCATAAGCGGGCTTTGTCGTAAAACAGTTCGTCGTAGAGGAGAGAGATGTTGTAGATCCGCAGCACAACAGTACTGAAACAGAGGAAGCCCAAAAACGCCTCGCCACACAATGGTTCTGCTGGAGGACGCAGGACAAAGGAAATAAGCAGTGAGATGATACAGATGGCGGGCCAAGTCTGGGTCCTAAAATTCTCCATCGCCTCCGTTTCCGACGACGTTGGCAGCCCACAGGCCAACGAGACCCCACCAATTCACTTTCCAGCCGCGCCACAGGCCATCGAGACCTTGGCCCTTTTTGATGACGGGTGTCTGCGGCCGAGCTTTGCTGGCCTTGCGGTTGCCCTTGGCCGGCGGCTGCAGGTCCGTGACCGTCCGGAAACCCTCGGCCGAGGTGATGTGGTACATGGTGCCGAGCACGCCCCGGTACGGGCCGATGGGGACAATCGTGTCCATGCGGACGTCCTTGCCGGCGAGCGCGCGGACGTAGGCCGGGGTCGACAGCACCGCCATCTGGCCGCGGCGGAGGACCGTCTCGAGCGGCAGCTTGATGAGAATAGCCGCCGTCGAGGCGAGGAACTTTGCGGCGGAAAAGGTCATGGGCGAGGCTTGGTTGTCGAGCAGGAACTTGGTGCGCAGCATCAGCGGCGTCGACAGGGTGATGAGCGGGTGGATGAGCGAGTTGAGAATCGTGGGGACGGCGAGCATCGAGTCGACAAAGTAGGACGGCAGCGCGCGCAGCGTGGCCAGGGTCCGGCGGGAGCCCTTTGTGTTTGGGGTCATGATGAGCCTCGTGCGCACCAGGTCCAGCGGCGCGAGGACGAGTCCGGTGACGACAGCTGCAGAGGCCGCGACGAATAGCGAGGCCCACGGGTACGGCGTCGCAATGTCAATGATGCGATCAATGTCGTCCTTGAGGCCCAGGTCCGGGACGTTGAAGATGGCGCTCAGGAAGCTGCGGGACCAGTTCTCCAGCAGCGAGTGCAGCACCGTGTAGAGAAACGTGGCGTTGGAGGCCTTCCAGACGCCAAAGGCGCCGTCTTTTTGCCACAGATGGCCGATGACCTCGGTGACGGAGTCGGGTCGGCGCAGCGGAATGTAGTGCTCCGGGACGACCGACTGCTGGCGCTTGACGGGTTTTGGAGATGTGAGCGGGGAGGCGCGGCGCTCCGTCAGGCTGCCGCCTCGCATTGTGCTTGCGGGCGTGTCGGGGCCATTGTATGTAAAGAATGTAGATTCGTCGCCTTCCGAGTCGGAGTCGTGCTGGTCGATCTTGTTAGCACATGCAATGGCAAAAAAAAGCTCGCAGTATCCGGCGTCACCATGGATGTGGAGGAGTATACTTCATAGATGCCCAGGCCCTGACTTGAAAAGGACCTTGCAAACACGTTCTCCTCCGATGCCGACGCCAATGCATTCTCGTCTTGGTTGCGGGCTTGCAGAATCGTCTTGGCCACCTCGAACGGCTGGGCCATGAGCACCGAGGTGTACTTCCAGACGAGGTCGTCGAGCAGCTCCTTGGCGCTGCGGGCCATGCTCGGCGCATCCTCGTCCATGAAGCCCTTGTAGTCGACATCGCCAAACATGTCGCGGGCCTTGCTGGCGTAGCGGGACGGGGTAGTAGCGACGGCCGCCGACGAGGTGGTCGCGTTGCGCGCCGAGGCCGACGAAAAGGCATTTGGACCGGGCGCGGCGGGTTCTGCGCGCTCGCCGATGGAGGGTCGGATGTAGTAGGGTCGCAGGGGGTTGACCCCATCGCCGTGGCTCGTCATTTTGGAGACGATGGGCGGCGACGCATGCGGTGGGTGGGTGAGACGGAGAAAAGAGGAAGAAGAGCTCGGGTGAGGAGACGAAATGATGCAGTGGCGAGGCGGAAAGATGGAAGGCTGGCCGGAGCCGCTAAATTAGCTGGGCGGCGCGACTGCGGCCAGCCACTGACGCGACCCCTGTGGCCTGATTTTTCACTGTAATTGCCTGCAGGTCAAATGTGCTAATTTAATGATTATACCGAGGAAAATAACACCAGAAGAGTCAGACGAAAAATCGAATGTAATTATCATATGACTTAAAACACTACATGCTGTCTTAACTTTGAACGCGGTGTTTGATTATTCGTCTACGCTGGTGAGTATGCGCGACTCTAACACCATACTACACGTGCTTCGAGGCAATCAAAGTAACTTCGATGGATTCTGCTTCAGTCAAGGTAAAACGACAATCTAGTAATCGAATATCAAAGCCTCCATTCAGGCATGTTTCTTTCAGAATGAATTGTTACTATGTACTGTTGGCTGGCAGATCCTCGATACAGTCCGAGAGTGTGTAAGTGACATGCTTACTCTCGTGGAAATCTCCGAGACAACTTTTCCAGCGTGTATATATCCAAATCCATCCTATCCAATTTCGAAAACTCCCTAGTTGTTCGCATAGCGATACATCAGAACCATGTCGCGCATTCTCTCGGCCTGACCTTCAGTGAAGCCAGTCTTGCAAGATCTACCCATAATCAGTCAGTATTTTTGTCACGGGACCCCCAAAGCGACTGTTTTCAACTGACTCGTGGGAGTAGTCCATGTGGTTCTCGATGGGGTCAAGACCGGGCAGGCTTGGGCAGGTGTCGAGACCGGCCGGGCAGCCGGCGCTGGACCAGTTGGGGCCCTTTTCGGCCGGCGTGTCGGCAATCATGTCGCCCTCGACGTCGCTGCAGCCGCCCTGGAAGGTGTGCAGCAGGCCCATCCAGTGGCCGACCTCGTGGACCGTCAGGAAGCCGCGGTGGTCCTGGCTGCCGTCGGGGAACGAGTCGCTCGACTGCATGCAGCCGTCAATGTGGAGGTTCTCGTCGTTTTTGCCAATCCAAAAGGGGAAACGGCAGACGCCGCTGCCGCGCCAGGTCGGAATGTAGAAGAGGTTGAGGTCGCGGCGGCCGCCGACGCGCAGCTGCGACTTCATCTCGGTCTGCACGTCGTCGCCGGGGTACACGGCGTTGGCCCACTTGCGGTTGACCGTGTACGTGGTGTTGACGTGGTTGAAGCTCACGTTGGCCAAGGCATACTCCTGGTTGAGGACCCTGATCTGCTCATCAATCTTTTGCTTCTGTAATTGGCCCAAGAGTCACGACGACGTCAGCGCAAAGAAGACCAAGGCTCGAGACTGCAATTGTGTCATACCGAGATGTAGCCGCTGGAAGGAGAGGTACCGGAAGCGCTTTGGATAATGTGCACGTAGGTGTTGAAGCTCATGGCCGCCCCATTGGCGGCACCGCTTTCAGCCCTGGCTTCGGCGGAAGACTCAGAGCCGCCGGCAGCTTCCCTGAGGTTGGCCTTGCCGGCTTCAATCTTCTCCACGACCGAGGCATCGCCAGCGAGCATCTTTCGATGGACTTTGAGAGCCTCCTCGCCAGGGTCAGTCGCACAGAACTGGCCGCCAGGCTCTTGTGGCAGCGCGGCAGCCAATGGCATGGCTGCCATCAGGGCAGTGACAATGCGGGTAGAAAGAAGCATGATTATAAGACAATGTAGAGAAGAATGTGAGTGTGATTTTCGTTTCTTTGCACAAGAGAATGCTGCTGTAATGGCTGTAGAATTGGAAAACGAGAGACTGCGAGTACTGGCTGTTTATATACATGATCTTTAACATGAGGGGCAGTCAGAGCGAGGCCTTCAATTCGCAACTGCCGAGACGGAGAAACGAATCGCAGCGTGTAATGTATACCATGGTGAAGCTTATTGACCTTCTCAAACCCCAACGTGTAATACTAAAAGACCCAATAGCAAATGAGGCTAGAGAAACGTTGCAGCTGCATGACCTGCCCTTCATAGCGAACCAAACCCGCACCCCATAATGCCGTTTGTCCAAACTGCCTAAAGTAGAAGGACGGACACAGATACGGTATTGGGGTCAAAGCTTGGCGCAGACTTCGAGAACCGTGTTCCCTGCACCTAGCGCTCCGTAAGATGGGGGGATCGTATACGCAAACTCGCTTACAAGCAAAATGAGCGGGCAGCGGGAGGGGAGGTTGCCCAGACCTTATCCAACTTCCAAGAAGGGTAAATAGGAAAGAGGAAAGATGGAGATTTTCTCCCCAGCACATCCCTGCGGCGAGAATTAAGGTTATCTGCCGCGATGCGGTCGATCAAATGCCCAAATAATGCTAGCTCGTGCCGCCAAGACGAGGCGCCTGCTCCGTCGTTGCAGGTATTGAGAATGTAAAACCATGGGGTCTATACTAAAGGTAAGTAGGCCTTCGAACTTGGAAAATGGTGCCATTGTTAATACGAAAGTTGAAATCGTGATGTAGTGGAATAATCAGGTTAATCATTGCCATTGCAAAACCGCTCGCATGTAAGCGAGGATAGGTATTGTGTAATGGCCTGGAGCAACTATATCACACACTAAAGTGCTACAGTATTTGGAGTACGGTCGCAGATAATAGATTGAGTTTCCAGTCGGAACCAAATTTCTTTGACTTTTGAAAGAGAAAAGGAGTGGGAAAAGACGGCATACTACGCTTGAACAACGCCTCAACGTTTCCACGGCGTGGAGCCGCAACTGCCCGTCCAAGTAGTGGTACTGTCGTGCAGCAAGCACAATCAGCCTATTTAATGAGAGAAAATGCGAGAAGAATCTAAGTCTTTTTTCCACTATTTTCTCGCTCATCAGAATCCCCACACATATTGGCAAATATCATGCCCACCACCCCCAGACGAGGCACTTCCCCGGCCTCGGACATCGAGCTTCTCGGGCCAAAGAGGGCGCCACTTTAAATTGTCCGCCAGGCCGGCCAACTGCAGCCAATCCCAGCGCCGGTAATTCAATGGCCGCTGCAGCCCGAAAAAAACGCTCCCTAGCCTGGTTACCACCAAGCTTGGATGACCGAAAGCTCCCTCTTTTTTTTTTCTGCCTCATCTCACGCAAAGCAGAGCAAGCAAACGACAGCGCCGCTCCCCTCTCAGAATGTCGAACACACGGACAATTGCGACCGGCCTCGCGAGGCTGTCCGCGACGACGACGCGACGATTGCCGGCCTGCGCCGCCGCCCGGTTCGTCAGCAGCGTCAGCCCCCGGTCCCTTTCCTCATCATACCTGCCGAGCCGGCGAGCGGCGGCGATGTCGGGCTGGACGACGGGGACGACGACGACGACGACGACGGCAGTGCGCGCGTTCTCGAAGACGCGGCTGCAGCACCACGGCCACGTCCACACGCCCAAGCCCGGTGAAGAGTGAGTCTTGTTGCCCTGTCCTGTCTTGTTGCCGAGTTCTGCCAGCGACACAAGAGACAACAACGCCCTAATCGCTTGCTTCCGTGTCGCTAACCCACCACGGCCACTTGCCACAGACTCTACGTCACATTCGTCGACAAGGACGGCGAGGAGCACAAGCTAGCCGTCGCCGAGGGCGACAACCTGCTCGACATTGCGCAGGCGCACGACCTCGAGATGGAGGGCGCGTGCGGCGGCTCCTGCGCCTGCTCGACGTGCCACGTCATCGTCGCCGACGAGGGGCTCTACGACAGGATGCCCGAGCCCGAGGACGACGAGAACGACATGCTCGACCTGGCGTTTGGCCTCACCGAGACGAGCCGCCTCGGGTGCCAGGTCCTCATGACCAAGGACCTCGACGGCCTCGTCGTCAAGCTGCCGACCATGACGCGGAACCTGCAGGCCAGCGACTTTCAATAGTGTCGCGCCAGGCGAGGCGCCAGAGGAGTGGAGGAGAAAAATCGGCTGAAGGTTGATACGTCACGCCGAGGAGGGGAGCTTATTTCTTTTATTATCCTTATAATTGCATCAGGCGCACAACATGTACAATATTGTAACGAAACCTTGGAGAGGCGTCCTAAAAGACCGGGCTGGACGGCTTCAATGGCATAAAATGAGAGCGGGGGAGCTGCATATGGGCATTATAACACACATATATATACAGAGATTCCCTATTCTACAATGTCAACGACAGCTGGGCGCTGTCATGTCTACGCACACTCATGACCATCATCAGCACTGACGACTTTTTTGATATCCATTCATTCCCAGACTTTTACTTTCAACAAGGCTTAAAAAACGATTCATTATATACAGCATGCAACTTCTTTCCCGGGCACCCCAATCCCCTCTACGCCTCCTCAATCGCGCTCGCGCCCTTTTTCAGCGCGTTGCCTCCCGAGGCCAGCAGGTCCAGGAAGCCCTTTTTGCTCATCTCATTGACCTTTTCCTCGCGCCGGCCCATGCCCAGCACGCCGCCCTCGCGCGTCGCGCGCTCCGTCTCGGTGCTCTTGACCTGCGCCGCGCGCACGGCGTTGAACATCTTGACCACGCCGCGCTGCGCCACCTTGCGCAGCCGGGCCTCGACGGCCAGGATCTCGGCCGTCGTCACCTCGGGCTCGAGCGCGCTCGTCGCGGCCGCCGTGGCCACGAGCACGTCGCGCACGCGGCCCTTTTCCTGCGCCTTGCGCTTCTGCTCCCGCAGCTGCCGCTTCGCCTTGGCCTCGAGCGCGCTGTCCAGCACCGCCCGCGACGACTCGTGCGCCGCGGCGCTGCGCGCGAGCACGGGGTCCGCGCGCTTCGACGACGACAGCTTGGTGGATAGAATCTTGGACAGCGACGTCGCAAAGGCGGCCGGGTCGTTGCGCTTCTTGGGTTTTCTTAAGCCGTCTTCGTCATCGTCGTCGTCGTCGTCCAGGTCGAATTCGTCATTCATGTCCTCGTCATCTTCGTCGTCGTCGTCATCCTCCTCATCGTCTTGTACCTCGGTCAGGCCCTCCACCGCACCACTGTCATCGTCTGTGACTGGCTTTTTGGGCATCTTGGCCTTTAAGCTGCCCTTGGCGGCACCGGCCTTCTTCTGAGGGGCCGCAGCTTCATCTTCTGAGCTTGAGCTGCCGCTGCCGTCGTCTTCTTCGCCAATGTCGTCGACCTTGGCATTGTGGATATCGTCGTCTGAATCTAACAGGTTGACGGCGTCAAACTCTTGCTGCTGCTCCTCGTCCTCCTCTTCGTCCTCGGTACTGCTGTGGTATTCCTTTTGCACACGTCGTTCACGCTTTTGTCGTTTCATGGGCTTTTGGAATTTGCTGCCCATGGTGCGCTTGTTGTTGTTATAAGGGCCGGCCATTTTGAATTGTAAAAGTCGCGGACAAATTTAAATCATGCCAATGTGATCCCAGACTGCAGCAACTTTTACAGTGGCGGTCCTAGCCTAGGAAAAAATGCTGCGTCGATAATTTTGCCGGATTTTTTCTTCAGAGTGGGCCGCATTTAAAGGCGGTGAGCTAAAGTTGGATCGTAACCCGAACCCTGGATCTACAGTATTATACGGCGATGAGAGGGCTTTTTAAGCGCCTCGATGTTGCAGTGCACGTAAAAAAATGGGAAAGGAAGAATTGGCAAGGGTGATATTAATCAGATAGTAGGGCCAGATAATAATAGAGCAAGGCCACGCCTTGATTGCAATGCCTCCGAATTGGTAGAAGAGACACCAAACGCCGCGTGCTCCATACGAGAATAGAAAATCTCAATGGGGGGAAAACGAAAATTAAACCTAAAACTTGAGAAAGTCCCAAATAGAGCCAGAAGAGCCGCTAGTAGGCTGGGCGGTGACAAGTGTGGTGTTCCAAGCTTCTTTGCCGTTTACGTAGAGCTGGTACTGCAGCGAGCTTCCGCCATCAATATTCTCAATGGTAAAGGCGCCAAATTTGGAAGAGCCTGACGGAATATATCTGGGAAAGTTAGCAACTCGAACATCCTGTAAGTGCAACAAAACTTACTTCAACTGGACATCCTCGTCGTCAGTTTGCCTGTACGTCGGAAATGGAGATGCAAATTGGTTGAGAGGGCTGGTGGAAATCTCGTGTGTAGCGGCAGAAGCAGGCCACTTCGAGTCCGCGGGCGGAGGAAACTTTGTAGCCGCAAATTCATGACGATCACCGGAAAGGATGAGGACACCCATACCGCTAGTCCCAGCGTCCCACATGGCCTCGAGTATTCTGCGTCGCTCCACGAGAAAGCCTCCCCAAGTGTCTCGGACATTGACGGGCCAGTTCTTGGTAAAGGGAACAGACGAGGCCACAATCTTCCACTTGATTCCACGAGGCTCGGGGCGTGCCAGCCAAGCGAGAAAGTCTTCCAGCTGCTCAGCGCCCAGCATCGTCTTCTCGTCATCCTCGAAAGGCACCTTGTTGCGCGAGCGGTAGCTACGCGTGTCCATAAGAAAGAAGCTGGCGGGGCCTTGAGCAAAAGTGTACCACGTGGCATCTTTGCGCTGCATGCTGTTAGTACCAGCGCGAATGGCCTTGGGCGGGTTCACATTGGCCTGGTAGGTGGCCCAGGGCTCGACGGCTGCCTGGTACACTCCGGTGTTGCTAGCATCCCAATCGTTCGAAATCTCGTGGTCATCAAGAACATGGATCCAGCTCAGGTTCTGAGCAACAGGCGCCCAGTCCGGAGAAGCATAGACTTGGCGGTATTGCATGCGGTACTCATCAACGGACTTGCCGAATCGGTTCGGCACGTCAATGTAGATAAAATCACCGAGGAACAGCATAAATTGAGCGCCGAGGCTAGGCAGCTTGTCGGCGAGATGGCGCAGACCAGGAATAGCCAAAGCGTGGTCAAGAGGGTTGTAAGGGAAACGAGGCAAAATGCAAGACGTAGATAAGAAAGTGAACTTGCCACCCGTCTCGTCAGAAAGCTGTCCAGGTCGAGGAGCAGAGAGGAAGCGTCCAGAGTGGTTGTTGGAAGTCCGATACTCAAACCAGCGAGGGTGCCTGGAGCTCAAAGGCAAGTTGACAATGCCGGTGAAGTCCGTTTCGTTGGTAGTGGACTGAAGTCCGCCCGCCAGGCGCCAGATGGGGTCCTCGAATGGGGGTACAGGATCAGCGATGCGCAACTCGACAGTGACTGGCATCTTGGCCTGGTCAGGCTCCCGAAGAAGCATCTTGGCACCCTCGCTGGAGACATAGCCCAGTCGGACGAATGAAAGATCGTCAACAGGGTAGAGAATGCGAGCGCGAAACAAGGCATCGGCCGTGAGGGCAACAAAAACGCCATTGATGAGAAAAGTCAGGACAGAGGCGAGCTTGTCGCGGGGGTTGGGTGCGCCAAAGGCGAGAATCTTCCACATGGAGGCGGGCTCCTCACGGAGGGTAACCGTTTCCTCCACATCGACTTCATCGGCAACGATGGCATGACCATTTCCGTCATCAGGAGTGATGAGAGTTTCTTTGACCACGACGTCGACCTCATCGTCGACTACCTCCACGTCTGGGCCCGCACGGTAAGTAGCCAAGAATGCAGGGACATAGACGGCGAAGGCGGCAAAGACGACGGACGGGAAATGAGCCTATGAATGTTAGCGTGAGAACCCCCTTATCTGAGTACCAGGACGCGCACAGGAAACTAAAGTGACGATTAGCAAACTAGAATGAGAAGGAAGCGGAGAGTGTTTATGACGTACGAATCGGAAGAATATGATGGCGCATATCCTCAGTGCTACCGAGGATATGCGCGCGACAATAGCGTGGGCTGCCATCGTCGTTAGAGGCGCTGAGATGGATGAAGAAGCTTCAAGGCAGGGTGAAGGTTGTGTTCTGAAAAAGTGCAGCTTAAAGAGAGACGAGAAAAGGTTTTTGCAGAGGTGAGAATTCACGTCATTGAAGCATTTGCGGGTGGATGCGTGAGCCAACGAAGCCAAGTGGTTGACAAGTAAAGATGCGAAGCTGCAGGCAAGCGAAGCTGGTGTTGATTATTAGTGTCGTCATTGGTGATGATTGTGGCTGTAAGCGGCGCAGCAGTGTGGCTAGTGGTATCGCCCGTGTCTCGTCATCAGGGCCAACCATCGGCATGCATGGGTCACATCTTTTGAGGGCTATGGTTGATGTCACTGTTGTAAGACTGAAAAAGATGTAAGTTGATTTAACCCAGTATACTTTGTGCGCCAAGTTTCTTGCTCTGACGTCGACGAGGCGGCCGCGGTCCAGCTTACTAGTTGGTTGACATGGTGCCTACATAAAATCGAGACCGAAATGATGCGAAGAACATACAGGATTCATTAACTGAGCTAAGTGTATGTCGTAAAATTACCAGCTGATGGCTTCCCCGGTTATTCTGAAACAAAGAAGAAAAGTCGGGATTATATGTACAGTCTCTCAAACCACGTACCTCGCCGTCTACATCACCTCCGCTGGCTTGGAACAACTCGCACAATTCGAACAAGACAAGTCCGTAACAAGCGGCCAATCGGGTTGTACCTTGTTGACCCGCGGCGTCTCTTCTGCTTTCTGCGCCCGCTCCTGTGCCCGTTCCTCCTTTCGCAGCTCATACGACGGCAGCCAGATGTCGTCGGCCACCGACGATGCCGAGCTGTACGCGCCCGGCGACCAAAACGACCGCGACCGCGAGTCCTCGGTCAGCGACGACCGCGCCGTCGACGGCAGGCTCGCCCACGCCGCCGTCGACCGGCCGCGCCAGCACATCTCGGGGTAGTCGGGCAGCAGCCAGCGCTGGTCGTGCACCTTTTTCGCCCACGGCTGCGCGCCCCGGCCCTTGCTGCGCACCCACTCCTTGACGTGCAGGCGCCTGATGGACCACGTCGACAGCGGGAGCCAGCCCTGGAGCGACCGCTTCGGCAGCCGCTGGCTCTGGTCGACGAGCGGCCGCATCGCGGCGTCGTACGAGGCCAGCGCCGCGCCCGCTCGCCCCTCGCCGTGCGCGGCCAGCTCGCCCGCCAGCACGTACGCGCCGATAAGCGCCATGCTGGACCCGACGCCGGCAATGGGCGAGGCGCAGTACGCCGCATCGCCGAGGAGCACGACGCGGCCGTGCGACCACACGGTGCTCCGGCGCTGCAGCATCTCGTCGGCGTAAAAGTCCTCGGCGTCGGTCAGGGCGTGCAGGATCCGCTCCTCCTGCCACCCCATGCCCCTGAAGACGGCCGCAAAGGCGTCCTTTTGGCTGGCCACGTCGCGGTCCAGCGCGCGGCGGAAGCGCTCGGCGTTGCTCATGGCCATGAGGTACACCTGGCCCATGTCCTGCTTGTGCCAGCGGGTCATGGCCAGCCGCCGCTCCGTCGCGTGATACATGCGGCAGAAGCTCGTGTCGTAGTCCCTCCGCGGTAATGTGTAGTAGGCGGTAAAGATGCCCAGCCATCGCGATTGGTCCTCTTCTGGTCTGTAAAAGAACATTTGCTTGCGGATGCGCGATCCTTGTCCGTCGGCTGCAATCAAAAGGTCGTACGTCTCCTTGCTGCCGTTTGAGAATGTAACTTCCACCTGGTCCGTCTTCGGGTTCTCTTCGTCCGTTTCATCGGCCTCGATATTTCGATAGTGGTCGACCGAAAGGCCGAAACGGTAAGTGACATTTTCTTTTGTTGCGTCGTATAGAATCTCGATTAAATCGCGCCGCATAATCTCGTAGGCACTCGTCTTGCCCTGCACGCCGCTTTCGTGTTCAGTCTTGAGTTTTCTTTGCACGATATCTTCTTGGCCCTTGGAGTCGACAATGATGGTGCCCATCTCCGGGACTGAGCGGTCCCGGACCGTCTGTAGCAAACCCATGCGCCGAACCACCTCGATCGCCTCGTTTCGTAAATCGACTTGCAGACCGGCGATCCGAAGTGAGGGGAACCGCTCAACAACTGTGCATTCGTGACCCTGTTTGGCGAGCCAAAAGGCAACGGCCGGACCCGCCACGCCGGCACCGGCAATGACGACCTTCATAGCTCGTGTAAGTACCTCGTTGATGTCTGTGTTATTTGTGAAGCTTCGCTGCCAGGAGACGACAACATTAAAAAAGCTTGCCGATTAAAAGTACTTGTTGTGATAATTTCTGTGTAAAAGAGCATCTACATCAACTAAATCTCTGCGAAAATAGAGCACCCCAGTAGAGCTCTATATATTGAAACATCCCGTGTCGTCAAATTGTTCGAACCGTCGTGGGGCGCTGTGCAAGCTCACTGAAGACGGGGCTTCATTACGGCCCGTCTCCAGATTTGCAAAAGAAAATTCTATTCTCATACGACTTTCATCAGCCCATGCAACGGCTGAAAGTTCTTCTCCACCGCAACGACCTCGGATTCCTCAGGCTCTTTTCCATGACCGTAAAAATGGCATGAGGTCGCGTGAAACCGGGTCCCTTTGCTGCTGTTTTTATCGCCGCTTGGCCCGTTCCCTGCCATGAAATTTACCGGCGGCTCCGCAAGTGCTTCTCCAGCTTCCCGCTGTCAGTCGACGTGGGTCAAGCTGTGAGGAGAGAGCGCTGCGCACTCGAATCGAAAGTTCGAATGAGACTCTGCGTCTCCGACGGAACGCAAAATACTAGAGCCCGGGTTGGCTGCAAGAGAAGGTCGCGGAATACACCATGACAGTGATCCCTGGGACCATGGCTCTCACTCTAGTACGCCTTATTGACAAGCGTATGAAAGGCGGCAAGGATTCCGATAGCAGGGCAGCCGGAAATAGCACCAAGGCTGGAGTAGCGGCTCGCTCCGATATAGCAAGGACAGGCCAAATACAGTAGTATAACTGACTTTGGAATATGGAAAAGTGAAATTACTATCGCCGTCTTGCATTTGACTGCTATCACCATTAGTTTTCAAGTGAGCCAGCGTGGTCGGCCATTGTTTAATGAACTACGTTGACTGGTTAGCTGCCACAGGGCCAAACTTGCAGTACAGGCCGGCCAGTCATCATCACTGGTACATTTTAGCGCCAGGACAATTATATATCTCTCGCCATAGTTGTACAGGAGCTGGCCTCGAAGTTAACTTCTGCATCGTCATACCACGTTAATTTCGGGGGCCAGCCACCGGTAATGCACTGCAGCCACCAGTCTTGACCTGCAGCCACCACCGTCAATTAAGAATTCCATCAACCATAATGTCCGCTGCAGCCCCATCACTTGCCACAATTGGCATTCTGTCCATCGGCGACATGGGCCTCGGCATAGCTAAACTGCTGCGCGCGCACGGCTTTGCGGTGGCAACTAATTGCGAGGGCAGAAGGTAAGACGTCTCGCAGCCGGCCGAGCCGGACAAGACAGGCAATAGGGGCGCCGACTCGCCCGTCTGATGTAGCAGTTTCCCCTGCAACAGCTCATCAATGCGCAAGCGATTTTGGCGGCCCCTCATCTCCATGGAGCCATCACTTTCGGCCAAGGCTAACGTGGTCCGACAGCTCAGACACGACGAAGAGGGCTCAAGCGGCGCTTGTGACTATTTATCCTACGGATGAGGAACTCGTCAGTAATTGTGATGCCATTCTGTCTGTGGCGCCGCCTCGCGACGCCACAGAGATTGCAAAACGTGTTGTCGGCGCCGTCACATCGGTGCGAGGCCAAAGGTCAAGCACTGAACCACTCTACTTTGCCGACATGAATGCCGTCGCGCCCTCCACTGTCCGCGAAATTGCAAGCCTTTTTGTTCCTGCAGACGCCCTCGTGCACTTTGTCGATGGCTCCATCATCGGTGGCCCGCCATCAGTCAAGGCCAATAGCACCGACTGGAACGCGCCGGCCATGTACACGTCGGGACCGCATCGATTCGAGAGTGCCCCAGGCTGGGGCTCCAAGTTGGCCGAGGTGCTTCGCATGCGCCACATTGGTGAGAACATTGGCGCGGCGAGCGGGCTGAAAATGTGCTTCGCCTCGATGAGCAAGGGCTACACCGCCATCGCCATCCAGGCATTCACGAGCGCCCAGTCCATGGGCGTGCTGGGGGAGCTGCAGGGCGTCATGGCAGAAATGCTCCCGCAGCGCGCGGCGGAGACGGAGAGGGGCCTCGTCTCCATGGCGCCCAAGGCGTACCGGTGGGTGCGCGAGATGGAGGAAATTAGCAAGACGCATGTTGAGGAGGGCGGCTTCGACCCAGAGCTATTTCTTGGAGCCGCCAGTGTGTATCGCGCCGTCGCGGACGATACTGTACTGGGCCAGGAGAAGATTGGGGAAAGAAAGAGAGGCACCACAGCAGGGGACATTGCTGCAGCAATGGTAAAAGGGCTGAGTCAAAAGAAGGCACACTGAGAATTAAACTTGGTCGATATATTGCACTTGTGTCAGCTTGCAAAGTGTCCTGGAGCATAGCAGAGTTGATTGTCCCTGCCCGGACATGGTGAAGCGTCACCGATACCTTTCTCTCGTTCTAGCTGATTGTCGATAAACGATCGATATTACGCCCGTGTGAACAAGCCCGCGTAATAGCAGCGCTGCCTTGCAGACAAACGGCGCTGATGGCACCATGGCTAGTATATGGCAGACCAATTACTAGCGAATGACTATGACTCGTCACCGAGGTTCGTGATATAATGTTAGATGAGGGGAGAAGGTTTCTACCCAGCAGCTCCATTCATTGTGATGGGGACAAGGCTGTCTTGCTTGCTGGCATAGCCCTACTAAATAACTCACCACTGCCGTACCCGCAGCTGGTTAAAAAAATAGCATATACTGTTTGTGCGTCATTGGAGACTCGTCAACTTCAGCCTACCACATAATTGCTTTGAACATGCAGCAAGGTCCTCTGTTACTCCGTCGGACGCGCTGCGCCATCTGTCGGTGGCAGTTTTGGCACGCGCATAGGTTTGCCATCTGTATGTATACTCCGTGTCATTGCAAGCAAGCAGCGCTGCTTCAACACTGCGACAATGCCGCTACTAATTTAGCAAGTAAAAGTTTTCGGAACAGCAGAAGGCAAGCTGGTATCTGTAATTCAGCCCATCAAGATCAAAGCACGCCATGGGGGCTACGTCCCCGGACGCTTATTCCCAGACACGCTGCCTGGCGCGCCGCAAAGGCCCGACTGGTTGACCACGTTGGCACACGTGCTGGTTCATAGGGATTGCTTGCTCGTTTTTATGCGCGCCAGCCCAGGCCGGGAGGCTCTAGACAAACTTTGGAGCATGGGCCTCTGGAACAACGAATGGGAGCAGCTGCCACAGCCTCGGCCTGACACCACTTATGGCGCTGCTTTCTTGACGAGACTGCTGGGGGTCTTCTCACCAGGGACCCAATGCCAGTAGAAATAATGGACGAGATCCATAGACATTCAAGGTGCAGTGACTTTTGGCGGTATCTGGCTTGCTACCAGTTGGCTCAGACACTGGCTTGCATGTCCAACGAAAGCACGATCCGGTCGCTACGGCTGAAAGAGGTTGACTCCTGGGTGCGAGGATATTCGCCCATAATGACCTCGTCTCTTCAAGAAACAAAGGACTCTGAACGTGTTTTTACAGTCATGCTAGACTCGTGCGGTATCATGGAGATTAAGGGCCACTCAGCAGCATTATGCTCAACCAGCCCTACTGGCACGCCCTACATTGGTTACCTTCAGATAAAGCAGAGTCGATTAGAGCACCACTCGCTGACTTTCAAAGTGGGTTAAATACTGCGCTTTAATATCTGAATCATTTTACTGACCATTTGTAGTACGGCTTTGCTCAGATTTGGCCAACGACCAATCACGTGTCGTTCGCATTGGTAGACATCCCTGATTCGCTCCCAAATATGTTTTGGGTCACGAACGTGTCAGAATACCACTTTTCAAGATCCTTTCAAACGATGAGTGTCAATCTATTGCAATGTTTTGCAATTACATTCTTCATATCAAAAGCAAATGGTATCGTAGCCATCCATGGTCACACATCAGGCCGACCAACAGCCATTGGCACTTTTCGAAATCTATCGGCAGGCGTCCGCAGCAGAGTAAAATGGCTATATGTCCCAATTCAAGATAAAGTCCGACAGCTAGGAGTATACCATGCCCCTAGTAATGATGGAAGAGAGCGCTGGGAAAACATGCTATGGGTCAGTGATAGGCCCTCACTATCTTCCTGAAAGTGGCTGTTTCATCAACACCCCACGCTGACAAGTTTACAGTTGAAGATGGCAAACGGCAACATCGTGCATTTTGGCCGCCCCGAGTATCAGCTTGGTCGTGATTCGACACTTTGGAAGGTCTCAGTCTTCAACGAGCCAAGGACCCTTGTCTTTGGAGACTTCGAATGCTCGGGTCGCCTGCTCGGTGTGCAAGCAAGCAGCAAACAGCAAATTGGCTCCGATATTTTGATTCGACCGCCTTACTCAGAATGGTGCCCAGAATTGTTGTATACTGCTGTGCCGCTGGATCATGTGCGAACCATTCATGCCCTTTTCAACCGGTACAACAATTTCGCCGGGATGATTCTCAAGTATCGTGATGCAAGTACACGCGCTATTGGCGAGTGTCGGCTTGGAACTGATAGAGCCATCACGGTGCACAGCCCACAGCGGTTTTGCTTCGCGAGGATGAGTACCGCGTACTGTGCCACTGCTTATACCGTGGAAGTAGACTCAGATCCGCGCTGTCAACATGACACGAGCGACGGAATGTGGTCTTGCTATCTGATGCAAGGAGCTCTAGAGTGCTGGATGAGCGCGATAGCGATAAAATTTGTCATCAAGGGACAGAGACCTGTTCGGGAGGCAGATCACCGGGCCGTTCTTCCAGGAACAGACGAGCGGTATTGTAAGCATCCCAAAAGATGCCATGAGCCATGATAAACACTACTCAGAAGCTCGATTATTTCTTTGACTTTTTTATCATCATTTTCACTTGCAGTAGGCGCATTTGTGTGTTGCTGAACTCTCGGTGTGCTACATTCCTGCCACTAGCACTTTTGGCGTTGCCCACCACTGAGTGAGCAGCTCTGAGAGCGCTCGAGATACCAATGGGATATATTCCAATTTTCATTTGGCAGAGGAACACTTGGTGAGCCGCACTTGGCGTGGACTCCTGGCGATGCCTTGCTTCTTTAGTAGGCAATGCCATGCATATGGCGGTACCTTTATATAGCTATGATATTCTTCAAGGATGCAGCGTACTGAATCATGACATTTTCGCTTTGATTCGCACCTTCGTAGTACATCCTGGGGGAATCTCATCATCGCTTTGTGTGCGGGCCCCCCAAAGGTCGCGGAAAGAATCACAAGACTTTTTGAGCAAGTTCAAAAAGGTCAAAAAATGCCTCTCGCTCTTTGTCAATCTTTTTCAGCCCAAATCCAACTATCAAGTTTCGTCTATCATCGGGATAGCGTAGCGATAAATAGCTTGCAATCTGCGCCGCGTAAAGTTGTCCGATGGTCTCGCGCTCTTCCCCGCCCCCACCTAACAGTGTAGTTGGAGTGAGATGTGTAGATGGAAGTAGACCATGGCTCGCAGTAGGCAACGTCATTTCTACGCTTCCGGCTGCGGATGGTGTTAACGGTACCTGGACCTGCGCACAGAGTGAGCCAATGGATTGTCACACAGCAGCCGTGTACTCACCCATTGTGACAATTTTCCTTCCTGACTGATTGTGACGAGAATCCGATCAGAGTAACTTGTCGAGGATACCTCTGTAGCAACCCCATTGACCACTCCAACCGCTGTCTGGCTTTTAGCGGGATAAGCATCTTCTTTTACGTCGAGGGCTGCCATGTTGCTATGATGTTGTCAACTGTCAAATGAGTCCCGGGTAAGCTTCACTACAAACAGGAGCAGCTTGGTGTTGCAAGTTCACCGCCCCGCACTAGTCTCGTTTGGGTTGCAGGTTTTTGCGGTCGCGAGCGGCAAAACCGTGCTCCACCAAAATTTCTAGGTAGTGCCGGTCGCCAGTTTATCAAGAGAATACTCGGCCCAAAAAAACCTTGCGCGAACAATTTTGGGATAAAGTCTGCCGTCTTGTGCCAATCCAGACGGAAATGGTAAAATTCGTTCCTAGACAGCGGAAGCACAGGGTGCTGGCCCGTGAGCGAGCCAAAGAGAATGCCCGCCACGATGTCGCAGATTCCAACCAAGAAATCATCGACTCGACCGACAAGCAAGAATGGGCGGACAAGCGCGCACGCATGAAGGAGGAGCTCAAGCAGGAGGCTGGGAAAATGAGCTCGAAAAAAGCCAAACGTCTCGAAAAGTACATTGACACTAAGCTTCGCAAGGACGAGAACCGAGAGCTGCTGGCCAAACTGGCGTCAACAAAGGTCGACACAAGTTTATTCTCGAGCAGCAAGGCTCTAGGTCAAGGTCGTGAGACTAAGAAGCAGAGTCTTTCGAGAGCACTGAGAGAAGCTAGAGCTGGAATTGAGGATGAAGACGAGCTCCTGGAGGAGAGGCGCGAGGCAGCTGAGGTTGACGATAGCGACGAGGATAGCGACGAGCCGGCTGTTGCCTCAAAGTACGCACCTGTTGCGACATTGAAAAGCGAACACAAGTCTACAGATACCGGATCTGGTCCCACACAAACACCAGCCGCAATAGGATCCGGCCTAAAGCGACCGCTCGATGTCGACGAGGACGGAAGACCGGTGATCAAGAAGCGACAAAAACGAGGTGGCGTCAAATCAAAAGTCACTGCACCTATCGACAGGCCTGCTTCAGAAAGCGAGAGTGAGAGCGACGAGGACGAATGGAATGGCATAAGTGATGAAGGCGACGATGAGCCGCGAGCCGAAGACGAGGACGACGACGAGGACTCTGCGGAAGATGAGATTGACGAGGAAGAGGAGGAAGCGGAGGAAGATGAGGAGGAAGACGACGACGAAGACGAAGAGGCAAGTGCGCAGAGATCGCAAAGATCCTCCATTTTCAAAGCCTGGGCAACCCAACAGCGCAACGAAGCCCTAGGATTCAATCCAAATGATTCGACAACAAGCAATATGGTGATTCCAAAGCCAGAAAATTTTGTTCCACGGGCTCCTGAGCAGGATCCCTTGCCCATGGAACTACAACCTACTGAAAATACAAAAAGAAAGGCATTTAGCGTTTCAGTCACAAGAACAGCAGAAATCGAAGAAGCTCGATTGAAGCTTCCAGTCGTTTCGGAGGAGCAAAAGCTTATGGAAGCTATCCACAACCACAACATAGTCGTCATCTGCGGCGCTACGGGCTCGGGTAAGACGACCCAAGTACCTCAATTTCTGTACGAGGCTGGCTACGGAGCGAAAGACTCGGAGACACCAGGCATGATTGGCGTCACGCAGCCTCGTCGAGTCGCTGCCGTTAGTATGTCCAAGCGTGTAGCCGAGGAACTAGGCAATCACTCGTCAGCCGTTGCCTACCAAATTCGATTCGAAGGAAATGTCGACGACAAGACTGCCGTCAAATTCATGACCGATGGTATCCTGCTCCGCGAAATTGCCCAAGATATTACTCTCAAGAAGTACTCGGCCATCATTATCGATGAAGCACACGAACGGAGTGTGAATACGGACATTTTAATTGGTATGCTAAGCAGAGTCATCAAACTCCGGGCTGAGCTAGCGGAGGAAGATCCCAAGGTCAAGCCGTTGAAACTCATCATCATGTCCGCCACACTTCGAATCGAGGATCTTACCATGAACCCCAACTTATTCCCTACACCTCCACCGGTTCTCGAGGTCGAAGGCAGACAGCACCCGGTTACAATGCACTTTGCTCGCAAGACACACCACGACTACGTGGAGGAAGCATTCCGCAAAATCAGCCGCGGACATAGAAAACTCCCTCCTGGTGGATTTCTCGTCTTTCTCACTGGCCGCAACGAAATCCTTCAGCTCAGTGAGCGCCTAAAAACGGCGTTTGGTGGGCTTAGATCTGCTCAAGGCCCCAAGGTACGGATATCAGCATCCGAGGCGCCGCTTGAGGTGGAAGACCTCGACTTCGGTGATGTTGACGACAATACCCGCGATGATTTGGACGAGATAATATCAGACGATGGAGAAGAAGAGGATGAGTTTGAGATTGAAGAAGAGCAGGAAGCTGCTCCATTGAAAGCACAAATCCTGCCGCTCTACTCGCTGCTGCCCACGCGCGAACAGATGAGGGTCTTTGAGCCCGCACCGGACGGCACGAGACAAATCATCCTGGCCACCAACGTTGCTGAGACGTCTTTGACTATTCCAGGAACCCGATTCGTGTTTGACTGTGGTCGTGTCAAGGACCGAAACTACGACCGCCAGAGCGGCGTACAGAGCTACGATATTGGCTGGATCAGCAAAGCTAGTGCCAATCAGCGCGCAGGTCGTGCCGGCCGTACAGGCCCCGGCCACTGCTACAGACTGTACTCGTCTGCTGTATTTGAACGCGACTTTGAGGAGTTCGCGGACCCCGAGCTCTTGCGCATGCCCATTGAGGGCGTTGTTCTGCAGCTCAAGTCCATGAACTTGCAGAATGTGGTCAACTTCCCCTTTCCCACGCCTCCAGACCGACATAGCCTGACCACGGCCGAGAAGCTACTGGAATATCTTTCAGCAATCTCATCCAGCGGCCAAATTACGCAAATTGGCCAGACAATGTCTGTGTTTCCCCTTTCACCCCGCTTTGCCAGAATCTTACTCGTCGGACACTTGCACGACTGCTTGCCTTATACGATTGCTCTCGTCGCTGGCTTGTCTGCCGCGGAAGTGTTTCTATCCGAGGCGCAGGCTGTGCCGGCTCTTGCAGCACAGGAGGAGGGCGCGATTCGCACCAACGCCGACGTTGTGGCTGAGACGAAGCAAGTCAATGCACGACGCATGTTCAACGAGGTGCATCGCAACTTTTGCTACCTCGACGACAAGTCTGACGCTATCAAGCTGCTGCAGGTCGTGGGCGAGTTTGCGCACGAGCCGACGGAAGCCTGGTGCGAAAGTCACTTTGTGCG
This sequence comes from Akanthomyces uredinophilus, assembly GCA_030778065.1. Lineage (NCBI taxonomy): Eukaryota > Fungi > Ascomycota > Sordariomycetes > Hypocreales > Cordycipitaceae > Akanthomyces > Akanthomyces uredinophilus. The sequence goes on along the minus strand of JAPFRW010000192.1, from coordinate 84,588 downwards.
CTTCAAGGTGCTCAAAGAAATTCAGCAGCTGCGCAAACAAATCACGGACTTGCTGCGGACAAATATCCCGTCATTTTCCAGCATTCAGTACAAAGACAAGCTCGACCCGCCCTCCGCCAAGCAGGTGGCGGCGCTGAAGCAAATGGCTGCTGCCGGCTTCATCGATCAGGTTGCGATTCGGGCAGACAAGGCACCTGTACCCCCAGAACAGCACCGCAAGCCGAAGCGTGCGATCGACGTACCGTACGTGCCTTTGATTCCGCTGCACGGTGCAGCTAGTGCCTCCAGCGAAAAAGGTCTAGTTTACATCCACCCGACATCGCCCATGGCACATCTCAGCATCCAGGAGTGCCCAGAGTACATTGTCTACTCGTACCTGCAGCGCGCGACGCCGACCGGCGACGGGTCAAAAACACCCAAAACCAGAATGCACGCGCTCACCGACGTCTCGGGCGGACAGCTGGCCGGACTGGCCAAGGGCACGTCGCTGTTGACCTACGGCAAGCCCATCAAGGAGACGCGCGCGCCGTCGGCGGCGGTGGACGGCGGCAGCACGCGCGAGTGCTGGTTGAATCCATACTTGCGAGCGGAGAACACAGGAGGGCAGGGCTGGCAGCTACCGGCCAAAAAGGTCAAGCAGAGGAAGATTGCGGGCAAGGGCTGGGTGGTGGAATGAAGGATGCATGCCTAGCATCTGGACAGTGGGGTGTTGACGGTCACGGGTGCCGCGGAATTTCATGGATTATGGCTCTAAACACATCATACCGTGCATTGGATGCATAGATTACTTTTTGCATTTGTTTATATTCACATTGGCGTAAATACTGGGGAATATGGAAGACGGAAAAAACTAGATCGAGTTTTACATGGTCATTTGCTTGATTGTTCGCATGAACCTTTGCGACGGGGTAACTAACTAGCACATGACTGTGTAGTGTAATAACTGTGACGCATATGGAGATATAGGTCGCACACAATAAGTGGTCGGCCACGATTCTGGTCTGACTATCAAAAGCGCGATTGCCGGCCGGCTGTCGAAACCATCTGTGACGTGTCCTGCGTCAGAAGCCTGATTCACTCCCGTAGTCCATCAGACCAGTATTTGATGATTGCTGGCCGTGCGGGGATGGGAAAGTCTGTTTTTCATTTATTTTGGAGGGTCGGGGGGTCGGGTTGCATTCCGCTTGCGCCTTTTACTTGTTAGTATGCTTTGTAGATTCCCAGTTTATTCCTGGCGATGCCTTTCTCATCTTTCCATATACCTACGTCCGTCCGATCACAGTCAATTTGCCTTTTCTTCTTCTTCTTCTTCTATACCATCTTTATTGTTACTGGACGCCCATTCTCGGAATTTTTGCGCCCTTGTCGATTCAGGCTCAGCCCTGTTGCGATCGTGCGACGCTGCCATCACGGCGCCACGGGGTCTCACTGTGACGGCGAGGCCCGATTCCGGCTTGCCGACACCCGAACTATTCTTAGGCCGCTTCCGATCTCCGCAGGACCCAACATTACAAAATCATGACGCTGTATCCTGGTGTGGCTTTTGTGACTGGTGCAGGCTCTGGTGAGTTGCTGTTTACGCATTGCTATGAATTATAGCTTTCAAAAAGAGAAATTACCACAATTCATATATTGCAAGAGAATGATACTGCGAGGGCATGGATCGGGAGCGCTCCGGTTTGATTTGGGAGATGCTACACGCTTGAGCGTCATACGGGATGGCTGATTTTTTCTTCTCAGGGATCGGCCAGCAAACTGCCGTTTCGTTTGCGGCAGAGGGATGCACTAGAATTAGCATTGCCGACGCCGACGTTGTCCGGCTCCAAGACACCAAGGATGCCATTCTCGCCCTCGCCCCGGATTCACACGTTCTCGTCTCTGCAGTCGACGTGCGTAAGGAGTCAGACGTCAGAAAAGCAATAGAAGCTACCGTCGACGCTTTTAAGCGTATCGACTATGCAGTCAACTGCGCAGGTACAATGTTCCCCCCACCACACAATCCGACGGCGCTGGGGAATATGCGACTGACACACCAGGGAATGAAGGCATATATGGCCCAGAAGCTGCCTCGACAGATCTGGAGACCTCGGACTTTGACAATGTCTTTTCAGTCAATGCTCGCGGCGTGTGGCTCTGCATGCGGGAGCAGACGCGGCAGATGAAGTTGCAGGAGCCGCTGCCGTCGCATGATGGCCGGCCGGGCTCGCGCGGTGCCATTGTCAATGTCGCCAGCAGCCTTGGCATCTCACCCATACCAGGAAAGAGTATGATGAGATTTCCATGGACAACACCTTTGTAAGCCGTCGTATCGATGCTAACTTGTCCTGTTTTTGTTAGCCCCGTACGCCGCGTCCAAGGCGGCAGTTATCCAGATGACCAAGTCGGATGCTCTCGATGTGCGCAGAACACTACCCTCCCGCCTTGAGCACCGAGCTGACCATGTATTTATCGCAGTGTTCACCGTATGATATCCGTGTAAATGCTGTTTGCCCAGGCATCACCGAGTATGTCGAGCTGTTATTCCCTTTAGATGTTTGGCTGATCATTTTGCAGCACGTCGTTTACTGTAGATATCCCCGAGGACGGAGCTGCGGTGCGCGGCATGCCGGTGCCGAGAAAGGCGACGCCGCAGGAGATTGCAGACGTGATCCTGTTCGCCGCCAGCTCCAAAGCGTCGTTTCTGCAGGGCGCCATCATTTCTGCCGACGGCGGACACACCATCTAGGGCCTCTTGTGTGCCTTGTTTCGGACTTGAAGGAGGGGGTATCATTAATATTCACGCAGCTATCCTGTGTTGCTGACCACAAGTCTAAAATAATATCATAAACGCCCAAAGCCGTGTCGTTGCCCGTTGCTATTCTTGCCTTATGCTGCTGTAGGTGTGCGCGTCCCGCTGCCACCAAGTTTGCTCTTCTTGCGCTTCGGCTTCGGCATCGCCGACCGCGGCGTCTTCTCCGTCTTGCCCTCCTTCTTGCTATCGTCCACCTTTGTGTTGAGTCGCGGAGGGCCTGTCATGGCACTGATGCCCGTGGGCGCCTTGTTGGCGGCTTGCGGCGCCACAGCGGGCTTGCGCCCGGTCGTGGCCAGATGGAACTCGCCCGGCCGGCCCGTGATGGGGTTCTCGTCGAGGTATTCGCCGCCGTGCCGCATATGCACAAAGAACGACTCCTCTGCGGACCGCTCCAGCGACAGCTCTTGCACGTTGGGCGGCGCAGCGACTGCCGTAATCTTATTCGCGGCGTTGGGGGCGCCAGGCGCTGGCGTGCCCTCTTTCGATTCGTGCATGCGAGCGCGCGCAGCTTGGAGGGCGCCTGCTGGGCCGTTGATCGGGGCAGGCGGCGGTTTGTAGCCATGGCCGCCGGATGGCCGCCATTGTCGTGCGGCTTCGGCGGCCGGCAGGGCTTTGGCGATGGCGGAGGATATCGTCATCTGGCAAGGCTCTGTTAGTAGCTGCTGCAGCCTTGCGCTCGAGTTTGGAGGGTTCTTCTGCGTACGATTCGTGATGCGAGAATATCTGCAAGCGTGGGCGCCATGTATATATTTTCATTAACGACGAAATACGACGCGTGCACCGTAATCTCGTCCTCTTCCTGGTAGCGCTTTCGTCTCGTTTGCTTGCGAATGACCCAGACACCAGTTCCCATGCCTGGCCCCGACTCGGCAGGCTCTTCACCGACGATGAATTCGAGCCCAGACATGGTCTTTAGTCGCCCTTCGAAAGTTTCGCGAGTCTGGATAAAATGGTACATGGACATGTTATTCATGGCCTGGCTCATGATGACGGCGTTGTTGGATGTGCGCTCAAAGAATGGCGATTCCGCAAAGTAAAAGAGAATCGTGTTGGAGTGCAGGCCGCCCATCTGCTGGATGAGCAGCGGCGAATGCCATTGGATCTCATCGAGCGGCGGCTCATTTTTATTGTCCATTGTGAGCGGTAGGTGAGTCGCATTTGAATGTTGAAGTTCTGGCGGCGCGGGCGTGAGCGCGAAGCTGCAGACAGAATGACGTGGGGCTGAGATCTGCCGTGGAACGATTTTACTAAGCCAAACGCCGGCACGCTGCACTCTTCACCTTCACAAACACTGTTCAACATCCTAAAAACGTTTGCGCACCCTTCTACATTGAAAAATCCGATACATGCACACTTTCAAAAACGAGAGAGAATAAACCGTTACCCATAGCGCCGTCGACGCCATGGATCTCCTCTCGACTATCCGAAAGACGGGCTCGCGTGGAGGCGTCAACTTCAGCTGGGACCAAGTCGCCAGTTCGTCTCGCCGCGAAAACTACCTCGGCCACAGTCTGAAAGCACCCGTAGGCCGCTGGCAGCAGGGCAAAGACCTCAACTGGTACGCCAAGGCTGGCTCGACACCCGCCAACGCCGACGAGACGGAAGAGGAGCGCGAAGCACGCGAACGCAAAGAAGAGCTGCGCAAAGTCAAGGAAGCCGAGGAAGATGCAATGGCGCGCGCCATGGGTCTACCCGTCAAGCAGAGAGATACCACAGGCGCAAACTCGATCGAGGTCGGAAACAAGAGGCAGATTGGGCCGGCCTCAGGGCCGCCCGACGATGCAGCAGAGACAGCGAAAGCGGTTGCGGATCAGGCCGTGGATGATGTGAGACGGGGCCGGGAAGATTCACGACGCCCTCGCGACGGAGACCGGCGCGATCGAGATGGCCGCCGCAGACATCGAAGCCGAAGCCGCGACAGAGACGAAGGAGCGAGACGTCGCCACAGGAGCCGCAGTCGTGGCAGGGAGCACAGAGATCGCAGACAAAGGAGTCGCGAGAGAGAGGGCAGATCTGGGAGGGAAGAAGGACGGCACAGAAGACACCGAAGTCGGAGTCGCAGCCGGGACCGTGGAGGACGCAGGCATCGGGATGACAGGCCCAGACACCGTAGCCGCTCCAGATCTCCGGGCCGCAGATATGCAGGGCGTGATTGAAGCCCACGCCGGTATCGCTGGATTGCATGAGCTAGATAGAATTTATGATACCCTACAATTTTGCTACAGAAATCGGCCATCTGATTACCACATTGAGCTGGCCGTTTAACAAGCCCCCACTATACCTCCAGTGGCTGTAGAGGGACACTGAATGTCGAGTGGCAAAGTTGAACCATCCATCATCCATTAGAGGCACGTAGCTTTCATAATGTGAGGCTGCATCGGTCAACCAATTCTCATATGACCGCATAGAAACAAGCAAAACGCCAGCATGATGCGCCGGCCTGCGATGACCATCTTTGGTGGCACGCGAATCGGTAACAGAGAGCTGTTTAAACCAGAGACCAGTCTCGAGTCGTTTTTGGGCATATTGCATGCGCACGGCATTACAACCATCGACACGGCACAAGCCTATGGGAGCTCTGAAGCTGCGCTGGGAAAAGTAGGCGCTGGGGACAGATTTACCTTGGATACGAAATGGAGCCCGTCGTCCTGGACAGAAACGACGCCTTGGGCGACAGGAACCCGAATCATGGAGACGGCAAAAGACAGCATCGCAAAGCTGGGCTCGCCAGCTGGAACATTCTATCTTCACAAGATGGATCCTCTCACGCCGTTCTCGGAGACTCTCGCCGCCGTCAACGAGGTCTACAAACAAGGCCACTTTCGCCGATTCGGGCTCTCAGGCTTCCCGCCCGACGCCGTTGAAGCCGTCTACAGCCACTGCCTCGATCGAGGCTACCCCCTGCCCGCCGTGTACCAAGGCAGCTACAATCCTCTGAGCCGCGACAAGGAGACGGCGCTCTTCCCGACTCTGCGCAAGTTGGGCATGGCGTTCTATGCCTTTGGGCCCTCGGCGGGCGGCTTTCTCGGCAAGACGGTGGCGCAAGCGCAGGAGATGAGGGACAGCGGCATGGACGCCGTATCGGCCACGTGTAAGCCGTATCTACAAGACTCAAAGTACTTGGATGCTTTGGCGCAGTGGAACGCGCTCGCGGATGGGGAGGGCGTGAGCGCGGCGGAAATGGCATATCGCTGGATGGCACATCACTCGGCGCTGGATGGCGCAGAGGGCGATGGTGTCATTGTTGGCACGAGTAGCTTGAAACAGCTGGAAGAAACTCTGAGGGCAATTGAAAGAGGACCTCTTAGTGATGAGGCTTGCGGTGCTATTCAGAAGATATGGGAAAGTGTGGCACAAGAGGCTTAGTGTCCTTGTTTTGCAAGTGAAATGCTCCTCGAAGAATAATAATCAACGATGGAGGACGAATATGATGTACAAGAACGGATCTAGCTTCGACCGCTTCAGTAAGCTTGTGACTTGAGAGGCGTATACCAATGTCTACTCTTCCGATATGCCATATTTCAGCTTCAATGCTGTTTGCGATGTCTTTGATTAATCTTTTGATAGGTAATGATTACAATAATCTTTCTCGCAGTTACACCTGTAGTTGAAACAGGAACAAAATGGTACCCGGAGCTAGGTCCTTGGACCCTGGAAACGCGCTGTGATACAGTGGAACCTCCGAGTAGCTCGGCACCCGAACACGCTGTTGGATAGGGACGGTAGATCGAGTCCGCCTTGAATCAACACATATTCACGCCGCTTCGCGCACTAGGCAAAACGCTCCCTTTCGTTAGCCAGCCTTGACTTTCGTCCCGTTGCATCACGCGCACGCTCAGCCACGATATTCAACCCTTGTTCTCTACGCCCGCCGGCCGACGCCCGAACGCGAGAAGAGGACAAAGCATTTGCCACATGGAAGCTAGAGGAAGCACTGTCGTCACCGCTAGGCTGCCTGCTTTGTCTACTATCGACAACGCGTAACATGCCCATCTGAGGCTTCTTCTCCGTCCTTTTTGTTCTTGCATAGCATAGCCCGGCGAAATGGATTACTCGAATTTGCGCGCGGCCGCCCTGCGCAACGCAGAGGACGAAGAGGCCGTCACCGTCGACACCAGGGCCCTGATCGACAAGGTCCTGGCGCGCTACTCTGGCGAATGGACGACGTTGCGAGAGCTGATACAGAACGCGGCGGATGCGCAGGCGACATCCGTCACCGTGACGTGGGAGACGCTGCCGTCGACCAACGTCCCTATGCCGAACACGACCGACCGATCGGACCAGCTGAAACATGTCATTGCGAACCACACGCTGCAACGCCTCGTCGTCCAGAACGATGGGCAGCCTTTCAATCAGCGAGATTGGGGCCGTTTGAAGCGAATTGCAGAAGGCAACCCGGACGAGACAAAGATCGGCGCCTTTGGTGTCGGCTTCTACAGCGTCTTTGCCGACTGCGAGGAGCCGTTTGTCAGCTCTGGCAGCGAGGCGATGGCCTTTTACTGGAAAGGAAACTCGCTCTTCACCAAGAAATCCAAACTGCCAGAGGCCCAAACCAGCAAATTCACAACCTTTGTTCTCGACTATAGAAATACCACTACGCCTATGCCTAATCTCTTATCGGTTGGCCAGTTCATGGCCACCAGTTTGACATTTGTTGCACTGCAAAATATAGAATTCAAAATCGACGGGTATACAATCCTGTCTCTCAGGAAGAAAACTTCGCCCGTTGTCGACCTGAGTCTGCCTAGAGATCTCGTGCCAAAGACAAAGGAGGGGCTGATGAAGGTCGTGGGTGTTGACAGAACCAGCACGCAGATCGATGCTTCGTTCATGAGCGCTATTGGCTGGAAGCCACAGAGTGCTGCTGCCACCAAGGCTGCAGAGTCATTTAATGCAGCCGAATCATCCTCTTCATTACGCTCGTTTTTCTCTCGTCTGGCATCAAACGCTTCTGGCACAAAGCAAAAGGCGGCGGCAGAGGAGAACAAGGCGCAAAAGCTCATCTCCGAGGACGTTACCAAATTAAACACTTCGTCGATTTTCCTGCGTGCGACGTCCGCCAACGTGCAAACGAGCGTCTCGTCCTCCTTTGCCTCTGAGCTGGAACGAGCTACCAAAAAGCCCCCGCCAGCCAAAACGAGGCTATCGATTTTGACTGCTTCATTCGATGAAGCCGCTGCATCTCAAGCTGCTTCATTGCAGGATGGCACAGGTAACGCTACTGACGTCTTTGCTTCAGTCCTGCCCAACAAGAAGCCTGGTGGACGCATCTTTATTGGCTTCCCCACCATGCAGACCACGGGAGCTGGCATGCATTTGTCTGCTCCGTCCGTCATCCCGACGGTAGAGCGTGAGGCGATCGATTTAAACGCGCGTTGGGTTCGAACGTGGAACGTTGAACTACTTAGAGCCGCCGGCATCATTGTTCGGCTGGCTTTTGCCAATGAAATGGAAGACTTGCATAAGAAAGTCATTGGCAGTGTCGAAAAGGGTGCTAAAATAAGCGAGGCCACTGTTTCGAAATACTTGCCTGAAGCTCTTCACATCCTCGGTACATACTCTTTTGCAGACTCCACTCCAAGCTCCCAAGTTGGTCAGATCATGGAAGAAGCCTTCTGGACTTGCTTCAAAAAGGCTTCTATTGAAATGTACTCTACAAGAGGAGTATTGCAAACCTCCAAGATTCGCCTGGGCATCGAGGAGCTCAGCGCCTTTGTCGATAGCATTCCTGTGGTGCCTAAGAAGTTGTCTGAAGCTCCCTTCGTCAAGAAGCTGATTGACTTTGGTCTGCTGATGCCCATCAACGTGGGCGATATTAAGGAGGAGCTAGCGGTGAAGGCTTTGAGCAAAGCGCAAGTCATTAGCTTGATTACTTGGCTCGGAAAGAAATCAGTGACTGGTGAACTGGATGCTGGCAGTCGCGCTGCACTGCTTGACGTGGCTGTAGCTGCTGTTGACGAAGAGGGAGGTACTGGTGAGGTGATAGCACTGGGCAGCATCACAAACTACCATAGCATGGCACGGATACCTGCCAATATGCCCATCCCACCCACCACGATACCATTCTCCTTCACTGTCAACTCGAGCGTCTCTGAGCTCCAAGCCTTGGGATGGGAGCCTCTGGAAATCGTCCCATGGTTAAGATTCCTCATTGAAACCACAAATAGTCGATCTGAGAAGGAGAGCTTCACCAAGTCTGCCAAATTTGCCGTCCAGGTCCTGATCACATTGTCTAAAAATTGGGATACCCTGAGCAATATTAGCCGCAATACAGTCATCACGCTGCTCCAGGACAGGACGGTCATGCCGACCAAACTGGGTATGAGGTACCCAACAGAGGCTTTTTTTCCCACTGTCAAATTGTTTGATGACCTGCCAATTGTCCAGGGCTGTGAAAAGGTCAAAGAAAAATTCTTGGTGGCGATTGGAGTTCGCAAAACCCTTGACTTGGAGACAATCTTCAGTCGCCTGTTGAACAGTTCAGAGAGAAGCGGGCAGCAGAAATGGAGCCACATGGAGTTGATCAAGTATCTTGCTTCTGTCCAGGCTGATATTCCCTCTGCGGACATGAAGAAGCTTAAGCAATCAAAGATTTGTCCTGCAGAAGCTGGACCTAAGGGCATGGAGCCGACAAAAGGAACAGATGCGCTGTTTAAACTTTCTGAGCTCTTCGAGCCGCAAGAGTCTCTCCGCGCGCTGCGATTACCAATTCTACAGTGGCCTGGCCCTCCTGGGAGCTACCGCGGGACGAGTGCCGAGGCGCTCTTTTTGAAGAGCCTGGGTCTGCGAGCTTTTCCGTCTGTCCCAGAATTGGTAGATATGATGGCTTCCAAGGATGCAGGCTTGCGAGCAAATGCCATGACATACTTTATCGCCAATCATCATCTGAACATGTACGGCGCTTTCGATATGAGCACCTGTCGTAAGCCGATCATGCCGTTGCAGGAGACTGGGGAGCTTGCCATGCCCTCGGCCTGTTTTACAAATACACGCGCCACCGTGCTTGGCTTCTCGGTGCTGAGACGCGACCTGCATAGCCACGCCAATAAGTTCGGCGTCGCGAGCGACCCGCCGATGCTCGAGTGTGTCAGTCGCCTCCTGGCGCAGCCACCACAGGACCATCAATCAGCAGTCAAACTCTTTGGATATTTTGCATCCCGTCTTGGGGAGCTTGGCGATCAGAATGTCCTCAGACTCTGCAATGCTCCCATTGTGCCTATTTCTCGGTCGCATAGCGCTGCCAGAAAGGAAAAGGGAGGATCTGGCATCACTTTTATCACACCGTCGCGAACGTATCTCGGCACTTCGCCAACATACGATGCCATCTTTGACTTTGTGGACTTTGGCAATGATGGCAATGCATTCCTGTTCAAGTGTGGTGCCAGAAGTGAGCCGACAAAGAAGGAAGTGGCGGAAATGGCCTGCACCGAGCCGGCACGGCTAATGTCCGCTCTGGAAAGCACTGAGAAATATTTGAATCTTCTCAAGTCTTTGGCAGAGGAGAGCCATATTCTGCAGCGCGACAAGGCCCTATGGAGGCGGATGCAAACCTCCAAATTCTTGCCTGGCTACAAAGAGATTACAGCACCCACGAAAGGGAATCTCATCGATCTCGAAGACGAGGTGGAGCCCGTGAAACAATATCAACTTGCCACCGCCAGCCAAATAGTTGTGCTGGACGACATCATCAGTTACCGTCTCTTCAAGGATCATCTCCTTTGTGCTCCAGAAGAGGACTTGCTTGAGGACTTTTACCTCCAACTTGGTGCACACAAGCTGAGCACAATAGTGGAAGAAGACCTCCGAATTGGTGGCCGCGCACTCAAGGACACCGTCGGCCAGCGCTTAAGAAAGCACGTTATCGAAAGAGCCAAGATCTTCCTGTATGAGTATGCTCACTACCGACGAGACTTCATCAAGCACGATGCCAAATGGCTGGATTCAAATCTAGTTGTTGAAGTTGTTCGTTCTGTCGCGCTTCGAAGAACTCTCAAAGGCCAGAGTCAGTCGCACGCCGAGCGGCGTTATGCTGCTGGCTCTCACAGCAACGGAGCCTGGATACTTTATGTGGCCGAGGACTCGAAGCCTGACATGTATCAGGTTGGGCAAGCCATCTGCCAGATGTTGCTGAAGCGCCCGAATCAACAAGCTTACTTTTTCTTCGAGCCGTTCCTTACTCTCGACCTTTATGCCTTGCGGGACAGAGGTTACAATGTCGACCGTATCCTGCGCGTCAAAGCGGCGGAGGCGAGAATGGCGGAAGAGGAGAAGCGCAAGGCACTCGAAGAGGAGCAGAAGAGGCTACGGGAGCAAGAGGCGAACTGGGGGAATCAAGGCATGATACCTGAGCCAAAGGCCGCTGAAGCAGCCCGTGCCGTTCCTAACGTCCCAGCTTTGCCACCCGCCCCATCCACCCCAGCCCAACCCAAGCAGACACTTCCGGGTTCTTGGTCGTCCCCCGATGAGAGCCATGCAGATCCGCCTAACAATGGCCGAAAGAGCAGAGGCCTATTTTCAAACTTGACGAAACGTCTAGGCTTCGATTCTCCACAGGAAGAACATCCACCACCGTATTCAGAGCCAGAGCAGCGACAAAGACAAAAGGGCGTGCAAGAAGGTTCCAGTGATGTGCCGGATACTGGCAAGGTCACCAGCCCAGCCGTGGTGCAACAAAATCTCGCCAGCGCTGTCAATGCTACACGCGCTCACGGCTCCAACTCTGTCTTTTCGCAGCCAGACGTCAATGAAGTCAAGGAGCAGGCCACGTACTGCGACGAGAACTCGGCCAAGGACATGCAGTACGTATCCAACGCACCCAACGGGCTCAAGATTTACGCGGCGCGCCACATGTCAGTCGACCCGCGGCAGTTTCTTGCCAGCCAACACGACGCCGTCAACAGCTTTGCCAATCTGTTGGTGGACGTGGGACGGGTGTACGGGCTCTCGTCGGCGGTGCTGCACGTGTACTATGACGAACGCGGCAGCACAATTGCCTTTAACACGGGCGGGAGCATCTTTTGCAACCTGCGCTTCTTCCTGCAGCTGCACGCCGAGGCGGTCGCGACCGATGACGGCGCGGCCCTGGCGGACGCGGCGACATGGTGGTGGGTCGTGATTGCGCACGAGCTGGCGCACAACCTGGTTTCGGTGCACAATGCCAACCATAGCTATTACACGGAGTCGTTTATCCAGCAGTACATGGGACGTATGATGGCACAAATTTCGCAGTGGACGCAAGGGAAATGATAGATCCCAAAGATGGGGGTTTGTGTAGGATCAGACATTTGTGTATGAAGCATATCTGGAGCGTACTCATTACGATCTGTGTACATTAGAATTACGTTAGAATATCAAAGCCATGACGACAATTTCTTTGCAGCATATTCAGAGTATGTGCAGCACGTAGAGTGTGGTAGCGTGTAAGTCCACCCGCGACCGAGTGCAGTTATGCCGACATCCGAACAGTGCGGCGCAGCGACGTGATGGTGTTTTTCAAACGAAAAAAAAATGGAAAGGCCATCTCTACCCTTTCCTTTTGCAAGTAGACTCTTTTCCCAATTTTTAAATAACTGGTCAAGGTGTGTCTTGTCGGGCGAGTACAGGCCGCTCGTACCGAGTGTGTCACGTGCAGCCCCACGTGATCCAATCAGCGACGAGCTGTTTAGTCTTATCCCAAGAACCTCACTTGATGCTCAGCAACGACTCCTCCAAATCCGCCTCCGACTGGACCAATTGCCGCCCCTCCTGCTCCCGAGCAGCGCCGACGTCGAAACCCACCCGGACCGAACACGATCCCCTCTCCTGCGACTCAAGTTTGGCCGATTGAGCCGAGCCAACCGCCCACCATGGTCCACCGCATCGCGTTTTGGAGCTGCTTCGGTACGTTTGCTCCCCGACCTTGACAATTACGGACAATCGCCGGGCTGGAGACGAATCGGAGTGTGCATGGCGGACGCATCGAATCGCTACTTCGAAAGGCCAAGTCGGCTGTATCAGCTACTTGGTGAGCTTTAGTAGCGAGACTTGCGGGCTGCCAGGCACCCTCGACTCAATCCTCCGATGAGATTGCAAGAGGAAGAGCAGCTTCGAGTATAACTAACCGCTTTGATTGACGACAGGCCTCGCCGTCCGCTTCTGGCAGGTCGGCATCGAGATGCGCCCCTTCTTCAACCGCTCCTCGCTGTGGGCCTACCCGGCGTACGCCCTCGGCGGCGCCAGCTTCGGCTACTGGCTGCAGGGCGTCGACGACCGCCAGTCCAAGGTGCTGAGCGAGCGCAAGGCCTTTTTGCTGCAGAAGCGCGCCCGCATGGCGGAGCGCGATGCTGCTGCTGCTGCTGAGGAGGCTGCCGAGTAAGGGACAAATTCGAGGACCAGAAGAAATAAAAAGAAATGCTGCACGGCGATACCAACGAAACAAAAATCGTCTTGTGAGGTGGAAGAATGGCATCCTGGGGATGGGACCGAAACACAACAGGGCGACCATGCACAGTGTTGACTGGCATTTGTAAAACTCTTTTCATTAGAAGTTGGGTGTCGGAGGGACGCCACAGGGTGAAATCTGTATATATCACTGATGGGGCTATTTTACAGCAGATGGGAGCTATGAAGAGCCATCGTATGGGATCGGCCTGCTTTTTCCTTGTTCAACAAATATATTCCCATTATTAAATCATCTTCACTTGCGATGGAGGGAGGCACTCGTTTCTCGTGGGTATAAATGCTCATGAGTGCTCATGTCTACATGACTTTCTTGCTACATTTTTAGAAATCAACCAACTCCGAAACTCGACAGCAGCCCTACAGCTCCTCCAGCTTCCGCAGAATCGCCGGCACCGACTTGGCCGAGCTGTTGCCGAGCTCCGTGACGACCATGGAGATGAACCTATCCGTCGTCGTGTCAAAGAGCAGGCGAAAGGCCTCGCTCGAGTTGCGCTCCGGGTCAATCTCGTTGTACGTGAGCGAGTCGGCCGAAACGCGCTCGGTAAAGTTGATGCTCTCGCAGAGGGCGACGACGCGGAGGCAGAGGTCGCGGGCGACCGTGGCAATGTCGCAGGTGCCGGCGCGGGCGTAGACGGCGCCGTTGCTGAACATGGCCTCGGCGGCGACGAGGACGCACGTGGCGCCCTGGAGGTTGGTGCGCAGCGCGCCGAGGTCGTTTGCGTAGGCGACGGGGATGCCGGCGGCCGAGAGGCGCTGCGCGTGGGCGAGGCCGACTCGTTCAAAGGGGTCGTCGACGAGGACGACGCGGAAGCGGCGGCCGTCGGCGCGGGCGCGCAGCAGCGCGCGCTCGACGAGGTGGTGCCGGGCGTAGGTGACGACGACGTCGTCGTCGGTGAGCATGTCGGCGGCCGTCTTGACAATGACCACGTCGGCGAGCGTGACGCGCTCGTTGATGTACGTGTCAATGGCCTCGCACAGCTGCGTCTTGGCGTCGGCGTCGGGCAGGTCAATGTCAATCTTGGAGATTTGAAGCTTCAGCCAGCGGATGGCGTTGCCCATGGAAAAGCTCATGGGGCGGCAGGCTGTGAGGTACTCGATCTGGTTCTTGAGCACGACGGATGTGAGGTGGCGCGAGAGGGTGGCGCCGTGGGGGGTTGTGTATGATTCAATGACCTGGGTCTTTGTGTTAGCAAACACTCTTTCCGGCATACTCGCAGTTCAGACAATGGATTGTGTGTATGGTTGTACCTTTTTAAAGGCGAGCAGCGTGGCTTCTGCTCTTGTGATGCTGTCGGAAATGGCAAAGGTACTCATCTGCTGGCCCAGCTGCAGGACTACCGGGTGCACGTCCTTGTCCGCCTGGGTAATGTTCATGCGCTTCGCCATGGACAAGTGGCTGAAGCACACGGGCACCGTCGCCTTGGGCTTGGGCGGCGCCTTGGACACTACCTTGAGGGCAGTCTTGTTGCCGTGAGGGCCTGCGCCGCCGTCCTGCTTGCCCTTGCCCTTGGCGGCGGCGGCAGCAGCAGCCGCGGCGGCGGCACCCGGTGGTGCGGCGGCCGTCTGTACCGCCTTGGCCTGCATACGTCGCGCGGCCTTTTCCTCCTTTTGCTTCTTCTTCAGCTCAGCCCCGGAGAGCTTCTTCTCGCCGGCCGGCGCCGCTGCGCCAGAGGCGTCAGCTGCTGCTGCTGCGGAAGCATCCTTGGACTGGCCCTTGGCTTGGCCATTCTGTGGCGGTTTCGACGAGCCGGCCGCGTCGCCTGGACCGGCGGCAGGCTTTTCCCCTTCTGTCGACATGAAAACAGGCGGACAAAGCTTCAAACTCTGGGTGCTGTTTCGTCGACTGTGGGCTGTATCGTGGGGTTTGCGGAAGTTTGCTTTTCTCGCAGTCGTTGATTGGTGGAGAGCGGTTGCTTCGTATGCAGCTTTTTGTCTCGTTGTTCAAGCAGAAGGCGCTGATCGAATTCGATACTTCGTCGAGATTGCCCTTGGTGTTGTGCAAGGTAGCTGTTTTGAGGATGCAGACGTGAAATTGTTTGACTGAGTCACTAGCAAGGGCCGAAAAGCAAATGTGGTCAGCCTTGGTGCGCGACTGGCTTCCCCCACTTTGGCGGGGTGAAAGGCATCTTGTACTGAGCTTCCGGCAGCTCCAGCTACCGTTGGCATAATAGTGTCCCACAATCTACTTGATGATTTTTGCTAGATACGTGTTGATGTCCGATTGTTTTTACTGTTTCTCCGCGGATTTTCTCCGCTGTGGTTCAAACTAGCTGGTGCTTCCCTTCCACAGGCGTGGATTCGGTAGATCGTTGAAAACAGTAGTTGCAGATCACAGAGAGCTTCTTGATAATTATTGTATTACCTGTGAATAAGAAAACTTCAATGTCTACTGTAACTAGCCAACGCCGCCCCTTTTCCATGTCTATACCAAAATCCGAATCAAGCATGCTTATGCGCTCAGCGTTCCCTTGGTACTCGGCACCTCGCCCTCCTTGCCCTTGACATGCGACGCCGCGTGGCGAATCGCAACGGCCATGGCCTTGAACGCGCTCTCGGCACGATGGTGGTCGTTGAAGCCGTGCAGGCAGTGGACGTGGAGGGTAATGTGGGCGGCCTGCGCGAAGCTCTCGAAGCAGTGAGGGACCATTTCGCAGCTCAGCTTGCCGAGGAACTCGCGCTTGAGGCCGAGATCGATGACGGCGTACGGGCGGTTCGACAGGTCGACGACGGCGCGCGAGAGAGCCTCGTCGAGGGGCGCGTAGGCGTACCCGAAGCGGGCGACGCCGACCGGCGTGCCGAGGGCCTTTTTGTAGGCGGTGCCGAGCGCGATGCAGACATCCTCGGCCGTGTGGTGGTCGTCGACTGTGAAGTGAGGACAAAGGTCAGCATACATTTAGGGAGAAACGTGCGATTGGAATGGCATCAAACGGACTGTGCAGATCGCCCTGGCAGTTAATGGCTAGGCTCCAGCCGGCGTGCTTGGCCAGTGCGTGGAGCATGTGGTCGAGGAAGCCGATGCCCGTGTTGAGGGCAATGCTCTGCGACTTGCTGCTCTGCGAGGCGTGCGCATCGTCGGATTTGAGCAGGCGGGCGTCTGTGTCGGGAGGAAATGCGCCACCGTCAATGTTGAGGGCGAGCTGGATCTTGGTCTCGTTGGTGTCGCGCGCGAGGGAGGCCCAGCGGGGGTTGACGGGGGTAGCCATTGTCTGCTTCGGCGTGTCTATGCGAAAGTCTTGTAGAATTTGTCGCAACTGCCGTCTTTCGGCTCACTCTGGGCGGGATAAAGTTATGTTCGTGACAGTTGAAAGTTGAATGCTGAGAGAAGAGCGTGGCGGCCGCTAGACTTTTTGGCCGTCTTCGGAGGAGCTTGACTAGGGGCAACTGTGGCGAGCGGCATTGGCTGTCTTGTTAGTCTTGCACAGATCGGGCCACTTTTTGAACGAAGCAAGGGCTTGCTGTTAAATTTGGTCATTTACACGTCACTTTGAACAGGCTGCTTCTATTTCGTCATTTATTCGTTCCATGTCTTTATTAATCCGTTCCCTTCGTGTGCAGCTGCAAGACTCCCAGCACGGCAGCCACTGAATGAGTATGGCAGCGATCCGGGCAAAATCACTGAGTAATGTAGGTAAAAGCAAAGAGACAATTCAGCGGCTCTGCGGCTACGTAGAGGGCCAAATAACTATGTTTTCGACCAACTATGGCTACATGCAACTTGATATTGGTCAGTCAAGTTGAGCGTCCGGTGCAGACTTGCTGCCCATGACCTCGCCGTTGCATCAATCTTCTGATTTAAAAGTCACAAAAGTCGTCGTCATTGTCTAGTCCAAAACAATGTATCTATTCGTTCTTGATCTAGTAATTACATTGGCGCACATCCGCCGCCGCACAAATTAGGACAGCGATCGTACTAGCCTAGCATCCAACACTTATACGATTGCCAATGTGTATCATTTCTCGCACTCGAAATGATGGATCGTCACAATAAACCAGTCTCTCTGTAATTGACGTGAACTTTTTCTCAGAAGAGCAAGAACTCTTTTTCATTCATTTTTTTCTGCGATGGAGGTGCCGGCTAAACAGCCAACTGTTGTCTATCGACATCGGCCAAGACGGAAGGCAGCTAGCATGCTTGCAATAGATCAATATCGTTCCATATGCGGGTAGATTCGCATTCTCGGCAAGAAGCCCGGAACCGCTGAATTCAGCCTTTAGCAGCCCGGGGGGCACTCGTCACAGCCGTCCGGACCCTTGACAAATTTCTCGCAGCCGGGGAATTTAAAGCAGGCCTAAAAATGCCAGCAAGTCATTAGCAATCAGTTTTTTTTACACCTCTCTTGGCTATCGTCATAACGTCTTCAAGGAGCGCCTTGCTGAAACAAAGAGTCGGTTTCCATACCGGGATGCCGCAGCCGGCAGTCTTGGGCGGGCCGTAGTTTTCGCCGTGGGTTCCGATGCAGAACGTGCCGGGAGGGCCGCTGATGGCCTTGCCCTGCTCGCAGCCGTCGTCCTCGGCGTCGGGGAAGACAATATCCTGCGGGGCGGCGGCGACCAGGCCGGCGAGAAGAGTGGCGAGGATGAACTGGGGCTGCATTTTTGATGATTGGCAAGAAGGCTTGAGTAGTGATTCTGAAGGTAAGAAGGTGCTGGTGGTTTTCGGAGTGTGTTGAACTTGGGCAGTGTATTGATCAAGTTCTTGGAGCTGCTTTCCTTCGAGCTCTTTATACAAAGCAGGTTTCTCATGCATGGCTAGTTGTAGCTCGTCGTCTGTTGTTCTGCTATAAGAGCCTCTTCACTATATGCTTTGCTTGAAACTTGAATAGAGAATAGACTTTGATCGCATAGCCTGTCTGGTGGGGTTTTATGCGTCAAAATCCACGGTTGCTTAATTTGCTCATCAACACAAGTCGTGCGTCGAGTCCATATATGAGGTTCAGTCCGTCACCACAGACTGGACGAATTGCGCATAAGCCATGGCTCCAGTCACGCACATACTATTCGCCCTACCTTCTTAGTGTCATGTTGTTTGTAACGTACTGATGCCACGGCTTATGCCGACACGTTCCAGGCCATCATTTGGTCCTGCTTGGCGGCTCAGCGGGCCCAGGATCCGGGTTCGAGCTGATTCGTGACTATGAATGGTGGCGACAACTCCACCGCCGAGAGACTTCTCATTTGTATCATCTGCGCAAGAAGAACAATGCTAAGCAACCTTCATCATAACGTCTCAAGAAATGTTGTGCATGGATTGATGAGTAGATGTAGCAGAACATATGAGGTTTTAATTCAAGTCAATTCTCTTCAGTAATTATTCGTGTCGGTCAACCAGGGAGCAGAGTCCGTTTCAAGCTACGACTCGCTGCTGCCAATGGTCAATTTTACAAAACTATGAGATGAACAGGGCATTTGCCGCCTATGAGCGACTGCATGTATGAAATGCTGCCCAGCCTCTTAAACCGTGGTCAGTGTAAGAGCATTTGCCCAAGGCACATCAGGCCAGTGGCGCAGCTCTGGGCCCGTGGTAGGGCTCTGACACTGGCCAAGAGAGGGTCTTACAAGTCTGGTGTTGCGGCCACAATTAGGGTCTGGCAAGCTACAAAGGCTAATTGATCTGATACTGGAGATATCGCGGGCGTGTTCATCAAACAGTCACTCAAAATTCGCTTCGCAGCCCATCATTTTCCCCTGCTTTACACGGTCAGTCTATCAACATCGTCGACCCATCAGCTTGCCTCTACATGGACGAATATCAGTGCAGGCTTTCAAGGTCTCCTGCGATGTCCTCTTTTCTTCCGTCTCGAACTGTGGATCAGTGGCAGTAAAAGTTGCCTCCAGCAGCTTCACCACGTGTATTTTCCCCTGCCCTCGGGGACCTGCCACGGTAGGTCGGGAGCGATGGGCCGCTCACTAGTCGACTGAGGTTAGTCGTACACTAACTTGTTAGTAAAAGGGGCATTGAACCGTAGGCCAAAGCTGGCGTGTTGAAACCGATCGTGTCAATTGCCCCTGCCCCTGGCCGTGCGCACCGTGTACGTGGAAGAAATTCTTGAGCAAACCCCAGCCATGTACAGGAGCATGAGTCGACGAGACCGTCAGGTGGAGAAGGGTCAAATTTAGAGCTGCGACTCATGACCAGCAGTCAGGGTCGAGTCGGAGGATGCGATTAGTTATGCTCGCCAGGTACTTTTTTCTTTAATCGCTGTCTAGGTGGAATGGAGTAACGTTGTGGCAGGTGTGCTTCTAGTGACTGATCCCCCAAATCGCCCGCAATATTTGATTCAGTAGGGCTTGCCTGTGCCGGTCCACGCCTTGATTCATTTACCAAAGTTAATGAAATTATTTATACGGTTCTCTTTCTCGGAATTGTGTCGAGAAACCTTCCGAAAAGTGTCTTGGGCATTGATACATGTCGGATCGTCGATTCCGTCGTCAACGAGAGCTCCTGAAGCGAGCAAGCCTAGATTTTCGCGAGACAAGGCTCTATTCTGCGATGCCCGCACAGGCAAAATTCGGCCAAATTTATAATTATGATTTAAACCACTAAATTCGCTGCCCATTTGTTACCGTGGTAAGTGCTTGATGGCATGTACTGGCAGTTACTGGTCGACGTTGAAGCAACCCTGCATGTAGCATAGCAACAGCCAGCCTGCAAAGGGAAAAGGAATACCGTGGTGTTCTCTATTGCATGTGAGTGAAGCCATGGAAGCTTTTTGCAATTAAATCAAAAATAAAGAAATGGCGCCCGTGCAGGGCTGCAGCCACAAGCGAATACGGGCGTTGTGTAGCACATGGCCGCCTACCTTGTGTTATACAAGCCTACAGTGGGTACACCTAGGTACCTAGGTAGCACGTCGGTAGGCTGGCAAGCCTGAGGCGTCCTAGCAGCCAAGGTTTAGTGGCGGCCGTGGCACTCGATACGTAAAGCTTCATCTCGCCCTCCCTGGTATCACTCTGTATCACAGGCCAGCCCATATAAACATGTTTTCAGCCCATCTCCGACCTCTTCTGTTTTCCACTTTATTCATCTTTGTTTTATCATGACAGTGTGCTCATCAACCTGCCACCCTCGATGCCGTCCTCACACGGCTCCCGACTGTCTGGCCTGACCATGGCCAGCACCGCCATAATCACGTTGCTCTGCACGCTTGGCTACCAGTATTCGCACATCCTTGGCCCGCGCTCGGCGCCCCCATCTCGTCCGGGGAAGCGCTCCACCTCGGCCATCATCCTAGCTTCCATCTCCACCTTTGCTCGCTCCTCGATCTCGTGGTTGCATCAGCTCATCTGCCCGTCGCCGTCGTCTCCTGCAAACATGGCCGTCGTCACAAGCGCCGAGCGCGCGCGCAGGTCCAGCGTCGGGGGCGACCTCCTGGCCAAGCTGCCTAGCGCCGTCGTCGTCCAGATTTTCGAGGCCATTGCCGACGTTTCCAAACGCGACATATGCAGCGTCTCCCGCCTCAGTCGCCGCTACCACACCTTGGCCGATGCCGTCCTCTACAAAACGGTCCGCTTCCTCACCCCCGAGCTTCACCTCATCTTTGGCCAGTCCCTCACCCGTCGGCCCCGTCGCGGCTCCGCCATTCATGAGATTAAGCTCGCCTATCCCGCCTCGCAGCTTTCCGACGTCGTCTCCAAGTTGCCCGTCAATGGCACTCGGGACTCTACTGACGAGGCCCTGCCCTTTGACGATTTATCCCGCACAATCTCGACAATGTCCAATCTCGTAACCTTGGACATTGCCGTCCCAGAAGCTCTGCTGCACGGCATCGGACAGCTGTTCAATGGCCCGTTCGACCTGGCTTGCCTCCAGACGTGCACCCTCTTCTATCAGTGCCCAGATGACCAGTTTTGGGATCTTCAAGAAAACATACACATTTTTGCCCACCCCACCCTGGAGACGCTTGTGATTCGAAAGGCTCGCTTGGGCGACAAACCATTCGACCTGCCAGAACGCCCCGAGGAGACTGCTTTAAAACGACTGCATCTGATCGATTGCGACATTAGCGATGACGGCCTGTTTGATCTGATGCATCACCCGGAACATCTCGCAGAGTTTGTCATGACACAATCCCCGGACCCTGGACCAGACCTGGAGGAGACGTCAGACAGCATCAGAGACTACATCATCGCCATCGAGCCGCAGTGCCACTCTCTCGAGACCATCACAATAGATCACTCCTTGTTGCGAGATCGCAGGCCACTCTCTCTGAGGCCGTTCGTCAAGCTCAAGACTCTTCGTCTCAACTGGGATCATCAGCTCTTTGGACACTCCTCGAAGAAGCCGCGTCTCCAATCCGTCGGCATGCCGCCGGAACTGGAGACGCTCGAATTCTTCAATCAGCTGGGCACTGATGAGGAGGTCACGGATCTGTTCGTGGCGATGCTCCAGAACCTGAGCGTCATGGCGCGCAAGCTGACGCACCTGATTGTCATGGAGAGCGAGGAGGACACGAAGCCGGTTCCGAAGGAGGTCGAGGAGGCGTGCAAGACGCAGACACAGCTGCGCTTGGACATTATCGGGAGGATGGATACTGTGGACTGCGGAGATGATACTGCAGAGGACTAGGGCGACGACGATTCTTGGATATTTCTTCTTCGCGAATGATGGGGATAGGTGCTGAATGGCATGGGATCATCAACACTGCTATAGACTAGATACGTGGACCATACAGGCATAGAGCCAAGCGACATAGACGGCATGGATACTGATTCATGCGACGAGAAAGCACCTTACAAACAGGGCAGGGCGTTGGGGGGAATAGCGAAGTTTGGATATCTAATCACTTTTAGACATGGACATGACAGCGAATGTAGAAGATTTTTGGACACCCACGCGGCGCTACCCAGCTTGGAGCATCATGTATACTTTTAGAAATCAGCGTGCTTTACTTGAAGATAATAAATCAAGTAGCTACAACATGTTTTCTTTGGTTAAGGAATCATGCACAGGGATGCCGCTCGCCGTCTTCATGGCCGTGTGTTGGCGGCTGTAGCCTGTGTCATCATCATGACGAGAACAATTAAGATTACAGTCGTGGTTGAAAACCTGATCAACTTCGGTGGGACTTGAGACGAATAATGTAATTGATGCGAATGGAATTATTTTCACAAGGTTGTGGGGGAATGAGACGAAGGAAATTCTGTTCAAGCTCAGACTACGCGGTATACGTGCCTTGCCGCGGCGAAATCAGCACCGTGACAGAAGCGTTCACCGCGACAAAATTTCAGATTTACGGCAAGTCGATACATACGCGCATTTCCTGCCTGACTGTAGTTGCGTACTCTAAACGAAACTTCATGCAGGATATCCTGGCTGGATCGTGCCTCTGTGGGATTTACTGCGCATGAGTGACTTGATCAGATTGGCATGTATGCCTTGGACCAACTGCGTATATGTACTCTGTGAGACATGTTACCATGTGTTTGCGACTGCAAGTCTTTCACGTTTAACATTGTTGATCGCCGAGTCGTTAACAGCAGCCGGATAACAAATGCCATGAAAGGGCAGAGAGTAGCAGCGTTGCATGGTTTTACAGCTCAGCGATCTGACATACTCGTGTTTTATTCCATCCATTCTGCAGTTTGAATGGCTAACAATCGATTCACAGGTTTCAAAGCATTCTCTCGAGATGGAAGATGCTGCAATCACCTGATGTGCGGTTGCAATCAGGCGAGTGCTACTAGTCCATGGTGATTTGGCCGATGACACCTTGAGGGTATTATATTTAGGGAATTAGGCTCGATGAGCGTACGAACATTACCGGGATGCCGTAAGCGAGAAAATCGGAGCTGAATCTCGCCAGTATTTACAGATGATCGAGGCCTATACGAAGTGTACGTGCCAAGTACAGCACGACGGCAAAGGCACAGCACAATGAGATCAAAGGACGGGGGATGGAGTTCGAGTCCGACGTCCACGTTTACAGACCAAGCAATATCCACAATAACGGGAGCTCCAAATGCTGGATCTGCAGGCTCGTGAACCTCGCAAAGGAGGAGTTTGGGATAGTCCTCGCCGGTGATGCATGCATTCGGTTCGCACAGTGGGCGGGAGTGCGAAAGTGGCAGCTCGAGCAGTTGCCCCTCCTGGTCTGGCCGCAATGCCAGCAACAGTCTTTTCAGTCTCTCGAGCGTGAAAGCGGAAATTTTGCTTAGCCTGACTGAAGGGTCGAGTACAAGTACACATACATGCTTGCGCAAGTTCTATTTCTCTTGCCAATGCTGTGGATGGTTTCTTCGCTTCTCGCGGTAGGCCAAGCAGGGACCAAGGTAGCAGAATAGATGGACACGAAAAAAACGTACAAATCCCGTCGATTCTCGAGGGCGCATGTGTACAGGCTAAAAAAAAGTCCTGTGGCTACACGAGTTGAACCCCTCATCGTCTTTGCCCCTCCATCGCGGGGCACTGGCGCGGGGCGTAAACAAAAAAAATTGATCCGGAGGTAGGGAATTGAACCCAAGGCGATTCGAACGCCTACTGTTGCGGGGTTAGATATTGACCCATTGCAAGGAGAAGCAGGTTGAGAGCACGTACACCTTCAGGAAGTTCCAGGAACTGGAATCTGACGCGCTACCGTTGCGCCATGGGTCCGGCTTGGGTTTGAGGCCGCTTAAGTCGGCTTGAGAAGTGGCCACGATCTTTTCCTGCGAAAAACCGCCAAAAAGTGAAAAACGATGCAAAAAAATTGATTCGGAACAGGGAATTGAACCCAAGGCGATTCGAACGCCTACTGTTATGGGGTTAGACACAGGTTGTGTGCCAGGATAATTGATATACGTACACCTTCAGGAAGTTCCAATACTGGAATCTGACGCGCTACCGTTGCGCCATGGGTCCCGACTTGATGGTGGCTCCGATATTCTATACTATAAAGGGTGTACGTGCGACAAGCAGAACATGATGGTCTATCCTTTTCTTAGCGATAATCAATCGCGAATAAGAATACAAAATCAACCTTCCGCAGACTACTCTCGAGATGTGAAATTTCACTACGGCAAGCAAAGCTTACGTATTCAACTGGCAGGCTCAACAAGAGGTCTCACAACATTAGCTGCTCGTGAGAAGCCTACGACACAAATCGACGTCATTCGGACGCTGACTTTTGAGACTTTCGGGAATGGGAGCTGTTCATGCCGCACTCATACGAGATAGAGACGCTCCAGCATATTTTGAGTGAAAAGCTAGATTCTGTCCCTCACGCGCCCTATTCTAACCACGCACCTCGTCGCCCGTGCCGTTACATCACTAGTTCTATATGGCTAATTCCACTCGTGCACAGAGCTCCTTCCGAGTCAGTGTATCATGGCGTGTCCTATTCTTCAGGAAATGACGCAACTGCTGACTTGCACAATCCATACCTAGCTCAATATGATCATCGCGCTCATATGATTGACGGTCAGAGACCTCCAAGTATCAGGATTATGCGGTCGCAAAACCTTAATCATCGCCAATACAAGAGCAACCCTCGCGCAGGCCGGCCCTGGATGTCCCGGCCCCGGACAACATATAGCCCCGTATGGCGTCGATTCCTGCTACAAAGACCGCTGGTATAAGCAACAAGTAGCAGGGACTCGGTTTTCTAGAGAGGGGGTAAGCGCTAGCGAGATTAGTATTGGAAAAGGAGAAGAAAGATAAAAACATAGACCGTCCCCATCGATGTCCGCAATTCGACTTACTTGCAAGGGTGTCCGAGAGGGCTGTAATTGAGGCAATCAATATTTGCACATTGGCCGTTACTACAAGGCAAGTAGCCTTCCCAGCTTGATCATTCCCACTGCGTACTATCGGTCATTGCTGCCTGGCAGCTTGGGTATCCGTGTCTTGTAACGCTTTTCCCTTCGCAAAATTTCTTCTCGAGGCGCCTGTTCAATCAATATATCTGCCAACGTATTCATTCGCTCCACAGTCCGAACGCCGCCGGCCTTCGACCAGAAGCTAAATCGCTCCTCTTTCGAGTTATGACCTGAAATAAAAATTGCGAGAGCTTTACCCGGATCGTCATCCTGAGAATCAATAGCTCTACAGTGCTCATGGCGCGATAGATCTTCCGTCTTGCATATTTCGACTTCGAGATCACCCTTTCCTATGTCGGCAAAGCAATGTGGCAAGGCAATGTCTTGGAAAGCCATTGAGAACATGTGCACACGTCTTTCCGGTGGTATTTTCACGTGGTAAACTTTGTTTGTAAACTGTGCCGCTTCTTCACGCCAATTGTATCGTTTTCTGGGCGGTCTGTGGACCCGGGTCCTGTTCGGCGCACGGCTGCAGTTTCCTGGCTCTGCTATTTTGATTTCGGGACCTCTTTGGGGCTCTGTTAAATCCTCCCTTGTCTCAAAGATACCTTGTTCAGTAACAATTAGGCCGAAACATTTGTCGTCTTGCTGCGATATGGTGTCCCCCTTCGTCTCCGAGCTGGATTGGAAGCCGTCGGGAAGCGATATGTGGCTATTTAGCCGGCTATAAAGTTCCATTACTCTTTCAGTAGATTTCTTTGGGTAATGTTTTCGCCGGCGTTTCGCTAATTTGGTATCAACTGTCTCCCTAGGATACGACGCTATCCTCAAGTCAGCGTTGAGTAGGGGATGAAGCTTCCTATAGAGCATTAGCAAGGCGGCGACGAGCGATCCACCTGTAGCCTCTTTCAACTTTGCAATGTCTTCCTTGCTGTTGAAGCCTTTTTGAGCGATCCAGCTTTGTAAAGTAGGGTCCAGATCCGCGAAATCGAAGCCGTCTGTTTCGGCTTGGTCATCGCGACAGTAATAGAATAGAATGGTTCTGAGAGCGAGCCGCCCGTCGATAATGTACGGCTGAATGTTTCCGGTATTTGTGATACGGGAAGCGAATGATAAAATGTCTCCAAGTATCATGGAACAAGACGCTGTTCTTGGCCAGCCTAGTGGTGGCACAGTCGGAAGCTGAATAAATAGTTGATACGTGTGGGATTTAGAAGCATAGCTGATAAATGCTTGATTTCGTAACTTGATCTCAAATCTGTGCACTTGGCTCGAGAGCTCTTTGGTGAAAGATTGTACAGTTGATGAGCCCCAAAGAAAAACGACTTGTAGAGCACTAGATGAGATGGCTCGGCGCAGCCCTGAGACGGCGGTTTCGCTTGCACTAGCGATCTCGCGTTCGAGAGATCTCAAAGGCTGGAGATCAAAAGTCGATATAAACACATTTTCATCAGTAAAGCCACAATCGAGAATCTCGAACGGCGGGGTCAGTGTAGTAGACGTCGTAGACACAGTTGGCGGTGGACATTCGAGCCCGCATGAACCATCAATCACAAAACCAATGCGAGCGTGAAGAGTGCCAAATGGAATGAGAATCTTCCCTTCACATGCCGCCGTTGATTCTGTTCTCTGACAAAACAAGGTAAGAACACCATCTTCGACTTTCTCTGGTTCCAGGTCAATATCCTGCGTAGACCACGCAAATGGCAGGGTCTGCAGCGCTGCTTGTATTTGATCATCTTTAATTTGCTCGATCGGGAACGTTGCACTTGGGCGTTCATGTATTCCATGACCAACTCCTTTCATGTTGGCCCTGAATCTAGGCCACGATCTAATCTCTGAATCTTTTGAGCAAAGAAGCAATTTCCTCGCGGCATCCCGAGCCGCGACAGACGGATTACTGTCTTGGAACAGCGGAGATAGAATGTTCAAGCCTAGAGCTTCATACTTGCCTATTCTTGTGTGTTGCTCGCTTATTTCGTCCATGGCTCTGTACGGTAATGTTTGGAAAATGAAGCAAAAGAAGAGCTCCAATGCGTTTTGTCGAAACCTTGTCCATGCCAGATCGTCGGTGTCTTCGTCCAAACGCCAGAGCGTGATAAAGCTGGCACAGCGCGCGCCGTTCCCGAGATATACAATATAATAGTGAAGAGTGTCGTAATGGCCGGACATGATTGCATTTATGTGCTCCAAAATCCGTCTTCTCCCTTTCGAAGTTTGACCGACGTATAGTCGAAAGTAATCGCTATCGCGAGTGTCTGTAACGAAGCTCAAGTAGCCGATGTGTTCTTTATGCTGGGGTTTTTGGAGGGTTTGCGTTAGCTTTGTCTCATTGAGCCTATTATCGTGTTAATTCAAAGCCGCAGCTCTCCAGGGGCTCTCGTCAGTATCTACCCTGTGGCTGTCAATACGGTAAGTTGCAGAGGAAGAACCTGTGGCATGATACAGCTAAATAAATGTTCGGCAACTCTATGCACTCCGCCGTGGGACGTGATCATAGTCGAATGCTGGATAGAACGGCTAAGCTTCCTTGTAAGGTATAGCAGACTAGAGCCGATGCCTGGTACACGTATATAAGGAGCGGATATGTAATTCTTCGGTCGGTTAATGATTACTTGACTGAAAATTAATTGGAGGCCGTGATAGCTTACTGCAAGAGCTGCTGGTGAAATCTCGCGCACATTCTTCGTGTGCAAAATTGCTGCATCGCTCGTCGAGTAGAGCTGCGAGTCTTGATTAATTTTCGCCAGCTTGGAGGCAGCGCCATTTTCTTTCGTGAAACAGCGGGATTTGGCGCAATCATGGTCTCTAGGAAAATGGCAACATTTTCCAGGGCATTTTGTTCCTGTGTACTCTCGGCCACATGCATGGCAGGGGGGACCGTCACCATCACTCAGGAGTTTCATCCGGCTGAAAAGGCCCCGAGGCACAATATCAATGTATTCGGGCGATTTAGTAAGCTTTTCGATGATGTGTAGCTCAATTTTTTTCTCACATATTTAGCGCTATAAAAAAAAGGAATGTGGTGTTGTTAACTGAGCAAACGCGCAAAAACAAAGGCAGCTCAGGGAATCTGGCTAGGTAACTAGTAACTAGGTAGATAGGTACCTAAGTGGTGGGGTGCGTTGCACGAGCGACGCGGCTCCATGCGCGCCACCAAACA
Source organism: Akanthomyces uredinophilus (assembly GCA_030778065.1). NCBI lineage: Eukaryota > Fungi > Ascomycota > Sordariomycetes > Hypocreales > Cordycipitaceae > Akanthomyces > Akanthomyces uredinophilus. Next base: position 56,461 of record JAPFRW010000192.1, on the reverse strand, counting down.
GCTTTCATCACAACGTGGTGCCACATCGAGGCGACCATGCCCATCGTCGTCGCCTGGGTCGAAACATCTATCCAGAGCGCCTAAACTCACCAAGGCACTCCGAAATGCCGTCCTCCGCCATGGAAAAATTCCTGCGCGACTGGCGGCAGGACGCCCTCAACAAAGCGCAGCACGACTCGGCCATCTTCATCGGCGACAAGCTGCTCGCCATGACCAGTGCGCAGCTACTGTGTCTATTCTACGTCCTTGCATGCTAATGATCTGCGCACAGATGATGACGAGGACGCTTTCTGGCTTGCCCAAGTCCACTTTGCTACCGGCAACTATACTCGTGCGCACGCCTTTCTCGCCAAACAAGACCTCATCAACAGGAACCCGTCGTGTCGATACCTTGCCGGCCACTGCCTTATCAAGCAATCGCGGTTCGAAGAAGCTCTGACGATCCTCGGCGAACGAAACCCTACCCACCTCATCGCCAATGGCCAGAGCAACAAGCGCAAGTCGCAGCAGCGGGGCACGCGCAAACGAGACGAGGCCGCGGCGCAGGCCGACGAGGTCGAGGAGGCCAAGACGCGACGCTTCGAGGCGGCCATGTGCTTTCTGCGCGGCATCTGCTACGCCAAGCAGAATGCCTTTGACCGCGCCAAGGAGTGCTACAAGGATGCGGTGCGCATCGATGTCCAATGCTTCGAGGCATTTCAGCAGCTCATGAAGAACTCGCTGCTCTCGCCCGACGAGGAGTGGCAGTTTCTCGACAGCCTCAACTTTGACGCCATACAGACGGAGCCTGACATCTCGGCCTCGCAGGAGGCGGCCGAGTTTACCAAGATGCTGTACACGACGAGGCTGTCAAAGTATAGAAATCCGGCCATTTTCCAGACCGCATACGATTCGCTGTCGACGCATTACAAGCTGGGCGAGAACCCGGATCTGCAGCTCGCTCGCGCGGACCAGCTGTACACACAGTGCCGCTATGGCGAGGCGCTCGAGGTGACCAAGAGCGTGATTGAGGACGACAAGTACAACTTTAACATATACCCGGTGCACCTGGCATGCCTCTACGAGCTGAAGAAGAAGAACGAGCTGTTTCTGGTAGCCCACGACCTGGCGGACACGCACCCTGAGGAACCGTGCACCTGGCTGGCGGTGGGCATCTACTACTTTGCGATTGACAAGGTCGCGGAAGCAAGACGGTATTTCAGCAAGGCGAGCATGATGGATGCGCATTTCGGCCCGGCATGGATCGGGTTCGCACACACGTTTGCGGCAGAAGGCGAGCATGACCAGGCCATCTCTGCCTATTCTACAGCAGCACGACTGTTCATGGGCACACATCTGCCACAAGTGTTTCTGGGCATGCAAAACCATGCGCTAAACAACATGGCCCTGGCCGAGGAGTTCCTCAAGACGGCATACGGGTTGTGTAAAAATGACCCGTTGCTACTCAACGAACTCGGCATCGTCCGGTATCATCAAGACCGGCTCAAGGATGCCGCGCAATTCTTTCGAGCAGCCCTTGACATGGCAGGAGACAATGGGAGCGAGCCGGCTGCATGGATAGCAGCAAGAACAAACCTGGCACATTCGTATCGACGCTTGCGTCACTTCAAGGAAGCTCTGGAGCAGTTTGACGAGGTGCTGCGCATGGGGGGCAAGGATGCCGCCATCTTCAACGCCAAGGGTCTGATTCTGCTCGAGCTGAACCGGCCGGAGGACGCGGCCGTGGTGCTCCACGAAGCGCTCGCAATCAACCCCCAAGACAGCATCGCCACCGAGCTCCTCAACAAGGCGCTGGACGAGTCTACGGTGGACGACGCCGAGGGGGACGAGTCGCAGGGCATGCTGCAGTTTGAGCAGCAGCTGGAGCAGCGCAAGGCGGAGGCTTCGGAGAAGATCAACGGCCGGCGGACGGGCCGCAACATGATGGACAAGGGCAAGGGCCGCGCGGTTGGCATCAATAGACGAAGGACCCTGCTGGATGATGACGACGACGAAGAGGAGACGGCAGGCACGAGCATGATGGACATGACGGATGATGAATAGGATCGGTACCGCCGTGAACGATGGAATCAGGCTTGAGACGGACCGTGGCCTCGAGACTGGGTAGCATTTTAGTTTTGGTTTTACACAGCATCACGAGGCGTTGAATGGTGGGTTGTATAGCACGTTTTTTTTGGTCAATGCATGACCATTCTAGTATGGATCATGGTATTCGGTGTAGCCTTTACTTGAACATCGCACGAATTCAAACCAAATGTCGTGTATACCAGATCCTGCGTAACTTGGTCGCGGGCTGTCAATGTCGAGATCCACTGAAGCCCGCTAGAATGATCGCCTGTGGAGCAACGACCCGGGCAGCTCGCACTCGCTAATTGGAATTCGCAGGGCGCTAATTGGGTGTAATTTAGCGGACAATCGCGAGGCACGCATGTAAGTGCCTGGCGGCCAGCTGAACGATCAGGTAGGGCACAAGGCTAGAACCTGGGATGGGCTTACACGGTCTCATGAAGCGGGGGAGTGAGCTGAGCTCTTGACGGCCAACTCTACACAGTCAAGACCGGCCAGCTCCCTTTTACACTCTGCAAGGGCGTGACTGGCGAAGAATTATCAAAATCCAAAACTCATACGCAGAACAGAGAAAAGACAATGTCGCGATACTTTCCACACGCGCCCTACGCAGAGGACCAGCCCCTCGCGCGCACCATTCTCACCACGCACGTCGCCACCCGCGCCGTCACCATGGGCACCCTCATCGGCGTCGGCATCAACGGCGTCCGCACCGTCATCCCCGCGCTGCGCCCCACGACGACGACGACGCTCGCCCAGCCGCCGTTTGCCGCGCGCCTCCTGCGATCCTGCGCGAGCAGCATCGTCGTCACGCTCGGCGTCACGGGCGTCGCGCTCGTCGGCCGCATGTGGGGCCGCGAGGCCATTGAGTGGCAGGATCGCAGCTGGCGGCTGATGGAGAACAGGGGCCAGCTGGAGACGGACGACTGGACGTACGGCGGCATGGGCGCGGCGACGGCGGCGGCGCTGGTCGTCATGGCGAGAGCAGGCGGCGGCGAGACGGGGAAGCCGGCGGTGGCGGTGGTGGGCTGGAGAGGCGTGGTCGGGGCCGCGGGGCTGGGCAGTGTCGGAGGCATGATGGGCTATCTCGGCTGGAGGTATGCGGTGAATGGAGGCAAGTTTTCGGAGACGCTGGCCAAGAAGGAGGAGAGGACGGGGCTGTAGAGCTTGGTCGGGTGTCCGTGGAGTTGGGCAGGACTCGTTGGCCACGGCAGTGATGATGATGACTGGAGTCGAGCTATCTGTATTTTTTAAATAGACCACTATGATGATGATCATCTTTTAATGTATACGTTTCTCAGTGCACACTATTGTCGCAGGATCTGTAGTATGTAACCGTATCGAGCGAGTCTCTTCTCTCCCATACCTAGGCCGTGATGACTCGAGGTGTTCTCAGCAGATGCCCCATTCGTGTGCATTTCTGGACGTCGATGCCATTACAAACGCCTGCGGACAAGAATGTCTCCAGTACAATGCCGATGGGCACATGCTTGGGTGCAAGACTTTGGCGTAGGTGAGCCAGTGTTAAGAAGCAGCGAAAGCATAAAGAGCTAAACTGACAAGCCTCGCACAGAACCGCAGAAGATGACGCAAGCACTGTATGCTTCTAATTTTGACAATCTTCACGGGCATGTTCAATCCTTGCCAGAAAACAGGGTATTGACTCTTGTTGGGCCGTGTCGCATTGCAGAGTAGTCTTCGTCGACGGCAGACTCAACACATCTACCGTCTCGGCTGGCGGTCTGGCTGAAGACTAATGCATGCGCGGCGCCAGGATGTGGTTCAGCCAGCCATGAATCGCAGTGCTCGCCCAATGTGGAACATCCTGATCGGATCGACGTAGCACGGTGGCGTGAGGGACATGGTCCCGATCCGCAATCCGATCACGGCAGACGGGTAGCACCACGGAAGTGGGAAGCTAGGGGGCGCAGTGAGTCTATGTCTCGGCTGTATGTGCATAGTCGATTGGAAAAGACAAGCTATCTGCTGCAGTCCAAATCAGTTGCGCCAGCCGCAAAAATATTGGAACGTCCCAAGTACCGTCACAGGTCGTGTATAAGACGTTGGGTGACGTGATGACGGCCACTTGTGGCTCGGAGCAGCTGCCTCGATTGGAGAAAGTGACAGACATGCCGCAGTCGAATAGATCATGGCGAGTCTCGTTCACATAAACGTAGCACAGTGGCCATCCTGGACAAACAAAGCATTGCATCACATGGCACTGCTCTTGTGCTTTGTGCTTCGACATGCACGACGATCCAGAGGGGCATGGTAGTCGCAGGCTCTCAAATACTCAATTGCAGGCACCGTCGCTCTACTGCCTGATGAGTACGTACGACAACCTTGTTACCTCTTTTGCCATTTTCATCATCTGCCTGACACACAGATTAAACTTCTCATGTGAGTCTCAGTTCCAGCTGCATCTCCTGTCGGGCTTGTTAGTGTCCGACTGAACAGCTCGTGGCAACGCACCGCTGCGCCCTCTCGATACTCGCCTGCGCACAAGTCTCGTATAGATTGCGTGAGTACCTGTAGCTACCATGTCCTACCGGACAGCGTAGCAAGGAACCGGCAGCGGCTGAAAAGTGCAGGACAGCTGAGGTTTGGTATTGGACCTCGATGGTCCAAGCCACAACTCCACTTGATGCGGCATCGAGCAAGACATACGTCGATGGAGTTTTTTTTTATTTTTTCTGTCTTCGTTTTATGCATCTCGTATAACTTTAGTATCAAATAGTCTTGCAAGAGAGTTGGATGGTCATTGCCGAAACAAGGCACTCCAATCTGGCCACTTGTGCAACGATATAGTCTGTACCAGTGACGCTGTAGTCGACTCTGGCCTACATAAAGGTCGTCGTTTCGCAGACGGCATCGTCTTTGCTCGTTCATCCTCTCACTCTCCATTCAAGCTTTCTCAAGCACCATACCACGCCGCTTACTTACTCCGCTTCCTGACTGCTCAAACACTTGCTCGCCTCGCAGCAACATGTCTACCTCGTACAACATCACAGTCGAGAATAAGAGGGGTGGGGATTCAAACTACGCCGTGTTCATGGACACCCCTCAGTTCTCGGGGGGATATCGGCCCTGGATGAATGTTTGGTTTACGTCCTTTGTCCCCTCTAGTGGCAGTTTCGACGTACAGACTGAACCGGACTTTTATGCTTGTAAGTGAGGAGTCTGTCGCCTATCATAATAGGCACCTTGAACAGTCTCTTCGAAACCATGCACATTTGTCTGAGATGGAACCGCGGCTGACCACTCCAGGGACCGGGACGGTGCCTGTGAATCCTTCACCAGGCGTTGTAATCAACAGCGGCATGTCTCTATTGAGCCGTCTGGGCACACCCGCAGAGCCTGGAAGTGAGTACACACACGTCGCGATACTTCATCGGCGTCGGCCGCTACAGCCACTCCCCTAGTGGCAGCAAAAAGACATTAGCCCGTCAGCTGTACCCCGGCTTGGACAAAGCAACCCGAATACCAAGGCTGACTGTAACCATCTCGGACTAGGTACCTTTGATGTGAAGATGGACCAAAACTTCCCGACCTTGGCCGAGGTAGAAGCAAAAGCTCCTCCCGAATCGTTCCAGCTTAATACTGGAAGCGACTTCAGAGAGCCAAATTACACTTATCTTGTCGGACTGGCCAAGGTGAATCAGCGCGGCCAAGTCGCGCCAGTCGCATCGGTACGCAATGACCTACCTTGCGCAGAGCACCAACGCAAGGAACTCAACTGCTAGCTATGTGCGAGGCTGACTGTTGGCAAAACGTGCGCTCGCAGGTTGCGCCACGAAACAACGCACAGATCCAGGTCGCGCCGAGGATGAAGTTTTTCGTCGCGGAGAGTCATCAGATTGCAGGCGAGATAGTGGACCGCGATTCAGTGGCCAGATACGGGGAAGCGTAGACTTTACCAGCGGCGCCGGAAAGGGAAAGCTTTTTGCTCGTGTTGTCCACGGGGCTGATCGACAGTTCGAGGTGACGTACCATGACAGTTACGAGTAACATCGCAATTAGTCAGGCACAATTTTTAGCAATATGATGGCTCTTTGAGCTTGTTTGCAGCATTGCTTCTTCTTGTAGTGATTGATACTACTACCAAAATTCTTGGTTGATCGCATCTGGATGTTTACACTGGAGCTGCTTCCGCGGACACGACTCCATCTCCTACAGCTTGGCTTGCGGCTCCGTCAAGTCTTCAATCTTTTGGAACCGGTAAAAGAAGTCAAGACTCTCTGGGTTCAACAGTGTGCCGCTCGGCTTGACCGTCTTGCCGCAGATGATTTTCTTGACCGGCAGCTCTACCTTTTTGCCATTGACAGTCGTCTATTGCGCACACGCACACGCAGCCGTTAGCAGACAGACTTGTCGCAAAAGAATACAAATACGCACCGGAATCTCGGGAATCTCGAAAATATACTTGGGCACATGGCGCTTCGTCAGCGCCTTTGCAATCGTCTCACGCATCTCCCGGACGAGCGCCTTGCTGAGCGACCCCGGCGTCTTCATCAGCACAAACAGCAGCACCTGCTCGTCCGCGTCCGTCGGCCGGCGCTGCCCGACGCAGATGCTGTCGGCGACGTGCGTGGCAAAGTGCCGCTCCAGCACGGCGTAAATGTCGGCGCTCCCGAAGCGGATGCCGCTGGGGTTGAGCACGCCGTCGGAGCGGCCCTGCATCAGCACGCCGCCCGTCGCGGGGTGGACCTGGCAAAAGTCGCCCTGCGCCCAGACGTGGTTGAAGCGCTCGTAGTAGGCGGCCTTGTACTTGGGCCCGGGTGCCGCGGCCGTGGCGCCGTCGTTCCAGAGGTAGAGCGGCGTGTTGGGGAAGGCGGCCGTGGCGACGAGGTCGCCCGAGGTGCCAGGGGCGACGGGTCGGCCGTCGCTGCCGTCGTCCATGTCGTGGTCGTAGACGGCAATCGGGACGCCGAGGGAACCGCCCATGCATCCGCCGCGGTACAGAGGGTTCAGCGGGTTCTCCATGACGAAGCAGCCTGCCTGTAGATGAGAAGAGGGGTATCAGTCAGTGCGCACTGTTGGTCACTAATGAGAAGAGAAGAACTTGCAATATCCGTGCCGCCGCTCATGTTGGCCAGCTGCGTGTGCTTGTGGAAGCCGACATCGTAGAACCAGTCAAACGTCTGCTCTGGAAGCACCATGCCCGTGCACGTCACAGTCTTGAGCGTCGAGACGTCGGCCATGTCGCGCGGCGCCAGGCCATTCTTCATGAGCTCCGCCATCCACCGGGGACTCACGCCCAGGATCGTGGCCTTGTACCTGGCCACGAGCCGCACGAGCACGCCGACGTCGGGCTTGAGCGGGCTGCCGTCGTACAGGATCGACTTGGCGCCGCCAATCAGCGCGCCGACGGCCGCCATGTACATGATCCAGCCCGTCGTCGTGTACTGCAGCATGACGTCGTCGGGCGCCATGCGGCGGTGCAGGAAGCCCTCCTTGTGGCCCGCGAGCAGCATCGGCCCGACGCCGTGCACAATGGCCTTGGGCGCGCCCGTCGTGCCCGACGAGTAGTACACCACCATGGGGTCCTGGAAGCCGACGCGCACAAACTCGGGCGGGAAGGCGGACGAGGCGCCCGCGGCGAGGAACGACTCCCAGCGCTCGGCGCGGGCGAGGTGCGAAACGTCGTGCGGCTTGCCCGCGAAGCGCGGAATGGCAACCATGGACTCAAAGGCGCTGCACTCGGCGACCAAGCCCTGCAGCATGCCAGCCATCTTGTCGCGGAGGTCGATGATGTGTCCGTTGTAAAGGGCACCATCGTCGAAAAAGACAAACTAGAAGTGGTGAGCATGGCTGCTGTTCTACAAGTCTCTCGAGGGGCAGGCGGCAACACTCACCTTGGGGTTGATTTGGGTCGTCCGCTGCAGCAGGCCGTTGATGCCCATGTCGGTCGAGCTGCTGCTAAACAGCCCGCCCAGCCACGTCGCCGCGAGGAAGACGAGCAGCGTCGTGTACGAGTTGGCGCCGACGGCCACGATGCGGTCGCCCTTGCGCACGCCGCGCGCCTCCATGGCCGCCGCCAGGCGTCCCGCGTCGTGCCGGAGCTGGCGCCACGTCACGTCGCGGGCCTCGCCGCCGCCCTCGCGCACCTCGGTCAGCGCGATCCTGTCGTCGTCCTTGTCCAGGGTGCCGCGCGTGCCCGGGCCGTGCTCGCCGCCGCGCTTGTACAGGTAATTTTCGGCAAAGTTGAGCCGCACGCCGTCGAACCAGCGCGGCAGGCCGTCGATGGGGACGGCCTCGTCCACGACACGCGTGTAGGTGCCCTCGTGGATGGCGCGCTGCGAGTCCCAGACGGCGCCCCAAAAGTCGGCGCGCTTGGCGCACGACCAGGCGTATAGTTCTTCAAAGCTCTATGGTTGATGGCCGAGGTGAGCATGAGGAGAGAGCTGGGAAAGTACGTGGATACGGGTATTAGTGGTCGGGCTTACCTGCATGTTTAAGCCGAAGCGGCCGTTGCAGTCTTGCATAAACTGCCACATTTCCGTCTCCTTGGGGTTGGGATGCTCCCAGAGCTTGCGAGGCATGGTCTTTGGATCCATTACGTCACGGACTGCTATGGCAACTGGTGATGATGTTTGTTCTGAGTGATAAGCCAGCCTTGTGCTAATCAGTAGAAAGGATGGCTTGCGCTCCGATCCCGCTCCGTCCGGGGTCCGGGGTATTCTCCGTCCCAGCACACTAGCGCGGCCCCCAAAGGCCGTCATGCTCTTACTCAAGCAAATCCCCGTCTCGGTCGGAGAAACTTCAACTCGTACTGCCATCAGCCCAGATTGAAGCGGAACCCTTCCATTCGCTGGTTTACGCCGAAATACGTCGTGGTGGTGTGGTGCCGTCGCGGCCTTGGACCTCCGTGGGCTAGGCTCGGGCTGTCTTTGTTGCTGAGCCGTCGTTATCCAGGCTAAGATTCCGTTTATTAGTACTATAAATTTCTGAGGCAGCATTTCATCGTAAAATCTTGCTTTCATTTCTTTTTATCAATTTTTTCTATGTTATCCACAAGCACAGTATCCCAGTACGTCGAGCCAGCTAATACTGGCGGCACATCAAAAACTGGCCCATCTATAAGTCACTTGAGCAAGCGCCGTTGCACGCTCGAATTGTGTAGTTCAATCAGCTGCGAGTCTAATTGTAAAAAGAATTCACGTTTTCCTTTGCTGTATACAAATATCGGCCTCATTCCAGTCACATTCGCTGGCATTCTAGACTGCCCTTGACCATCAGATAAATCATGCATCGGACTTTTCGCCTAATTTTGAGTAGTATTGCGTTAAACTTATCAGATACTAAGGAGCTGCTCACTGAGGACCAGATATTGCAAAAAGGGCTTTCAATTTGCTGCGGAGGTGTTGGTGAAAACGAGCAAGGCTCTTCCTTCAAGCTGCTGAAAGTATTGGTAGCGAGGCTTTGAGGAGCCAGAGGAATACTCTGTCGAGACTCATTTCAATATATGATACCGAGTCTCTTTGATGTAATCCCCGAATCTTACAGGCCCTTCTTTACATGGATGCTCATTAGTTCCGATGATTTGAGACGGCTCACCATAGCTAGACGAGCCGCGAAAAGTCGACCTGTGCAAAGTCCCACCCGCCCAGCGCATCATACTCCAGAAACTCTTGTACAAAGCTATCGAAAGACTCTCCTGGCACATCACCCATGTCCGCATCGGCTTGCGGCCGGTGCACCACGCCGGGATCTCTCCATTGCGACTCGCACTGTGCGGCTACCTGCGGCACATGCGCAACTGCATCGCCGACGCCGTAGAGCTTCTTGCGCAGCAGTATCAGCTCAAAGAGCGGAATCGCCTTTTTTATTGCTGGTATCTCCTGCAGCTGCTTCAGCGCCAGCATGGTTTGGCTGATGGATATGCGAGACATGGAGCGGACAAGGTCCGTCTCGGAGGGGTCCAGCACTGCTTCGAGGTGCAGCGCGAGCAAGGCCGGCATGGCCGTCATCCTGGCGGCGGCCCCGGTCAGCGAACTCGTTAGCAGAAACATTTAGCGAGGAAAGTAACGTACAGTGATATCGGAACTTTTTTCATCATGTCATTGGCCAGGATCTTGCCCGCGATGCCGTCGAGCTCGAGCATGGCGGAGCGCAGCCTCTGCTTTGCATAGTTGCTTTTTGGCGCATCCACAGATCGGAGCTGGCGCTGGATTAAACGGCATAGAGTAGCCTCGTATCTATAACTAGTCCCCATCAGATCTAGATAATTCATGCTGCTGTTTGGCGGCTGGTTGCCTAGTTGCAGCTGCGTCGACAGCGACGTGCGCCAGGAGTCCAGCGGTCGCATCAGCTGTTGGAGATTGACAGCCGGGTCCTTGGCAATATTCAACAATATTTCGCCGTCTTGAATCACTATTAGGACTTGAAAAATTCATGAGTGGAAAGGGTCGCAAACTCACAAATGGTTGACATTTTGCAGACGGCAATAAAAAGGGCTTTCTGCTGGCTGGTTGTGGCTGGCACAATGTCTTGGAACTCTTTTGGGACTCGTTCCATGCTCCAGTCGCTCAACTTGGGTGCTTCCATGGCAGGGAGGCTATTCAGATAGGCTGCATTGCGGAATTCGGACACTACATGGAACACATGGCGGCACTTCGGAAGATAAGCATACAGATCGCAGGCTGGTCAAGAACATCTGTAGATGGAGCCTTACATAAAGCCCCCAAGCAATTCTTGAATACAATCCATGACCCGCATCGAAGTTGCCGCTTCGGTTTAGACTTGAGCTCACATATTAATCCGACGATCAAAAACAGCAACGAAAGGCAAAGACATACTGGCTGTAGAGTCCGAGTTTGGTGGCCAGTCGAAGGGCGTTATAAAACCAGTAGTTGGAGTCTTTGTCAGTGGGATGCTCAAGAAGCACCCTGGTCATGAGAAGCGAGCCTTGCAGAAAGGCCAACGCATCGCTTTCCACTTGAAAGTCGTAGAGCAGAGTGGCTCTCGACGCAAACGTCGCTTGCGCTTCTGCCCGGTCAGCAAAGCCGCATTCTTGAATGGTTGCATGCGGCACGTAGAGGCTCGACGCGGCCAAGATGGCGTATAGCAAGAACAGAGAGCACTTTCCGGTCTTGAACTTGCAGACAAAATCGGTCTTGTCGATGACGGGTGCATACGGTTCCAGCGTTGCAAAGTAGCTGGCAATGTAAACGAGCCTGCGTCACACGTCAGCAATACGTTGACCAGCGCTGACTCGTTCTTTCGTCTCACAGGCATCGCTTGGGTGGCAAGTCAAACACCTTCTTCTTGTTCAGGTACTCCTTGTCAATGTCGTCCAACCGAGGCACTACTCCATCAGATGGCTGGGCGTCGTCGTCCGGGTCAAATGGCGTCCCAGTCTTGTCATGATGGTCATCGAGCGCGCCGTCATCGACAGCTTCTTGTAATATGTGATAGTAGTGCAGCTGCGTCTGGGACTGACGCTTTTCGATTGAGTCTGGGGTGGGCGCCTGCCGGGACGGGCTGTCGGGGCTGTGACTCCAGGTGAGCGACGTGGCACGCAACGGCTGTGCTCCCGGCGCAGTAGCCTAGAATAAATCATATCAGATTACATATCCCCATTTTTCGTCAAGCATGAATCATTCAAGCCTGCGTGATTAGCGCGACGTAGCAAGCAAACCTACCGTCGGGTTTAGAGGTTGTCTAGCCTGCGTTGAGGCACCGCCGCTCTCGGCGGGCTCACCGGGCCTAACAGGCATCAGCCTCCCTGGTCAAGGATTTCGGCTACTTATGTTGAGACACTGACCTTCTCCGTCGTTTTCGCGTCGCTACTAGGCATTTCTCCGCGCAGTTCCGACTTACACAGCCGCTGCAGGGGAGGCCGGTGGTAGCGGCGTCGCACTTGGTCTTTCGCGCGCGACACGGCACGCACGCTTTCGTGGGCGTTGCAGAAGCCATCCTTGTACTTTGTGCTCTTCTTTTTAAGCAGATCCGGGGCTCTCAGACTTGAACAATTGGGAGAGAAGCAATGTGAATATTGTAAAGGAGCGCGGCGTTGGCTTGCCTTTTTAGCGCGGAGATTGATAACCATTAATGCCGCGGCGTTTCGGAAACATCTCAGCCTTGTGCTCGCTAGAGACAGGGAGGGTATTGCCGACATGCCGGTGTAAGCCATAGCTCACTCATGGTCCATTTTCGCCGACTGATACGCGCCACTTTTCGAGTATTTCATAAGCTATTGTTAACACATCTGGTAGAGAAAATGGCGTAACGAATGTCCTTTGAAACTATACCGGGGAAGCTCCGCGGCGATTGATAGAGCAGCTTATGTCGTGTACTTGGCCTTGCCTGAAGATCCGGTCCCAGAGCGTATAAGTAGTCTTGACATCAAGACTTCCTTTTTTTCGTGCAATCTATTGCATGTTAAGATTCATCTACCAACACAAGATTCCACCATGGCAAATCCTCAGCTCTTCGATCCTTTGTCAACACCAGTCCGGCACATTGAATCAAAGCCAACAGCACTGTACAAACGATTCCTCACTGGCCCCTCTCAGTCCCAGATTGAGTTTGAAAAGACGCTCACCAGGTCACACGCCGGATCTGCAACCGAAACTGGCCCGTTTCTAGTCAAATTTGCCCACGACGACCCCGTTGGCCCCATGAACCTCTCTCCCGGTCAGCGCCGGACCATGTCCGCCATCGTCGCCATCGGCGCGCTCATTGTGAGCTTTTCCAGCTCGGCCTACAACGGCGGCATCGAGGACCTCGTGGAGCAGTTCGGCATCTCCCGCGAGGTTGCCGTTGCCGGCGTCTCGCTGTACGTGCTAGGCTTCGCCGTCGGGCCGCTCCTGTGGGCGCCGCTGTCCGAGATTCACGGCCGCCGGGGCGTCCTCGTCTAGTCCTTTGCCGGCATGACCGTCTTCACGGTGGGCGCCGCCTGCGCGCAGTCCATGGCCGCGCTGCTCGTGCTGCGATTCCTGGCCGGGGCCGCCGGCGCGTCGGTCATGACCAACGGGCCTGGCGTCATTGCCGACATTCTCAACGCCTCGCAACGCGGGCTGGCCACTGGCGTGTTTGCCATGGCACCTTTCTTGGGTCCCGCTCTGGGCATGTGCTTTTTACTTGACCAGTCGACGGCAGACATTTAGCTAACACAGAAAACCTCAGGTCCCATCATCGGTGGCTTTCTTGGCGAGGCCGGGGGATGGCGCTGGCTCCAGGGCCTGATGGCGATTCTGTCCGGCGTCATCACCATCCTCGGCACCATCTTCGTCCGCGAGACGTATACTCCGGTGCTCCTTCGCCAGCGCGCCGAGCGGCTCTCCCGATTGACAGGTAAAGTGTACATTTCCACACTTGACGCCGGCCAGCCACCAGCCACCTCGGGGCAGAAGCTCAGAGTCGCGCTCACACGACCGTGGATCTTTTTGTTCCGCGAACCAATCGTGCTGATTGCCTCCATATACGTGGTCATCATCTACAGCACCATGTATCTCAACTTTGCGGCCTATCCGATAGTCTTTCAGCGTTCCCGCGGCTGGGGCATTGGCCTTGGTGGTGTCGCGTTTACTGGCACTGCGGTTGGTGTCGTGTTGGCCACCATTGCTGCGTATGTCGACTACAAGCACTACATGAAGATTCAAAGAGAGAAAAAGACAGCAGGTCTCCCTCCTGAATAGAGGCTCCGTTCTGCCATTTTTGGCTCATTCCTCGTCCCCATCGGTCTTTTCTGGTTTGCTTGGACAAGTAAGCCCGGCATTCATTGGATCGTGCCCATCATAGGCTCCGTCTTCTTTCCATGCGGCTTGGTCATGGTTTTCATGTCTCTTCTCAATTACCTCGTCGACTCATGTAAGGTCTTCCTCCTCTCACACAAGAGTACATGTAGCTGACACTATGCTACAGATGTCGTCTTTGGCGCCTCCCTCATGGCGGCCAACTCGGTCTTGCGTTTTGGTGCCGCGTTCCCGCTCTTCACAATCGACATGTGCGAGAACCTCGGGCTTCAGTGGGCTGGGTCCATTCCCGGATTCCTTGCCTTTGCATGTATCCCATTTCCTCTCATCCTCTACAAGTACGGAGCTCGCATCCGTATGAAATCCAATTTTGCAGCAGAGGCAGCGCACGTCCTCGACGCGATGATGAAGCAGAGGCACCACCACCAGCAGAGGAAGAGGCAAAAAAAGAAGCAAAACTTTCGGAACCAGAGTCTGTCTAAATCAAGTGGCATCTTTTCCTTCACATGGTCTTCCATAGCTGACGTCTTCCGTGTCTTTTGTCAATTCAGTGCGAAACTCTCGCCTTTTGCAACTCACGAGCTGCGCGTTGGACTCTCATCACATGAAGCTTATAATGCCATTCATATCTTGTTTATTCAAAGCAAATTAATGTGTTTTACAATGAGCCACACCTGTGGCCATGAACCTCATAAACTCCTTGCCACCACTTTTGTGCCACATGAATAAAAAATCAATCAAAAAAATGCATAAAACCAGCCTCCTCCGTAATCATCAGTTTGGCATTGCCACAAGAAAGCATATAAAGCAGAAAAAGAAACGTAATCCATCACAGATATGGCATCCATAGAACATCGCACTGCGCAAGGTTCATCGGGTTCACTGCCTGGGCGACCGCATCAATGACTGTCTGGTTCGCCGGCAGGTTGCCCGAAGGGTTGTGCGCCAAGCTGGCGGCGCGCTTGACAATCGAGTCGCTGTTGACCTGCACCGACTCGCGCAGCTGGCTCTCGCTGATGCCGTTGCGGTGGCTGCTGGTCAGCCAAAAGATCATTTCGTCACGCACAAAGAGCGTCAGCGCGTGCTCGAGCTCGTCCTCGGGCTCGGTCAGGCAGCGTGCAATCGCCATGACGGCGCACGCAAAGATGCCCTCTGTCGCGAGGGGGCCCATGAGAGTTTGCAGGTTGGGCGTCAGTCGGAAGGGCACCGGCTCGGGGTTATGGAAGAAAGGCTTGTTGGCTCCCATGAATGACATGAGCTCAGATCCCCAGATGTTTCCTGTTCCTCGCGCGATATTCATCTTGGCCGGGTACCGGTTGTGCATGAACAGGATGTAGGTCATGAATGTCAATGATGACAGCTGGTATGAGAACTGGCGACGGAACAGCCAGAACTCCGCAAACTGAGGAAACACCTTTTGGAAGTATTCCAAGGCGACAGTGGACGGCACCCACTTCTCCTGGATAGCGTTGAAGACCTCGAGGCGCGCTGTTGGGGTCAGCTCTGGCTTGCCTTGGCTCTTATTTTCAAGCACACCACGGAGTTTCTCCAGCGTAAAAAGGACAGGCTCGTCCTTTTGCATGCCCATGCGTCGGCAATGGTCTTCGTATATTCCATGCAGCGTAATGTACGATGTGTCCTCTTGCACAATCCTAATGTGAGGCGCCAGAGGTACCATGAGTGGCAGCGTAAACTGCAAATCGCGGCGGCGACTCTCCTTCTTGCGTCCAAGTGTTTGGTTGAGCTGGCGGAAGAGCTGCAGAATGCGCTCCTCACGACGACAGTGCCGTGCGGCTGGGTGCTGAACAGCCCACGAATGAACACTGCCATCGTGGCCTCGCATCTTCAGACGACGATACGAGGCGCTGATGGAGCGCACGAGGTCGACATTAGGCAAGAATCGCTCGATGCGAATGAAGTCCTGGTTCTTATCCTTGTGCTGCAAGTACTGGCCCGGTACCTCGACCTCGTCAAACTTCTGGTAGCGGAACTCGCTTAGGTGGGGCGAAAAGGCCTCGAGAGGCGTGTGACAGATGCGACGATCCAGCTTCTCTTCGAATTTGGTACGCCAGCGACGCAGCTTGTGGATGTATTCATACATTGTCGGCTTGACATCCACAAAGTCCGCCTCAAACGACTTTTTGATGTGGCTCGGGAGAATCGTTTCCGCAAAACGCGTAATATTGGTCTCGGTCGCGGAAGGCAGCTTGACGCTTCGAGCAAAGGATGAAGGCGTGCGACTGACATATGTCAAGGCATCATTAAGGAGTGCCACAATCAGTCGGTATGCATCCTCGTCAGGTGGGCACTTGAAGTGCTTCTGAATCTGGTCCACCATGGTCTCCATGGAAAGGGCCAAAAGAGGGAATGCTGTTTTGAGAACCGACATGATCTCTTCGGTGAGCTCCCACGGCGGCTTCTTCCCATTCTGGGCTGCCTGAGCTGGGGTCTTGGCATCGGAGCCAGTAGCGGGAGGAAAGGCTGCGGCTGCGGTGGCCGGTGTGGCTGGCGTGGCTGCCGAGTCGCCTTCGGTCTTGACAGTGGCATCGCCGTTGTTGGCAGTACCGGGACGAGATGCGTTGTCGGGCTTTGGCGTTTCAGACTTGGACACAGATGGCGAAGCATTTGCCTTGTTGTTTGCCATGGACTGCTGTCGTTGGCGTGCCTTTTCCTTGGCTTCTTGGTTCTTCTTGATAACCAGCATATCCTCCCGGTTGGTGCGGAGCTGAAAGTACAGTGCCTGCGGGTAAGACTTGGCGATGCTGAGCAGAATCTGGTAGACGCGGGGCGCCTCCTTGTGGCCCAAGCCGGTAAGCAGCTGCGGGATATAAGTTATCCAGTACCAGATGGGGGTGTCGCCCTTGCAGTCCTCAAAGCCCGCGGCGATGCTTCCCTTCGAGTCGTCGAGGCTCAGCAGCCACAATATGCGGGCAAGAAGCTTGCGGGACTTGGCATTCTTGTAGCTACCGGCGGCTTGCAGATACGACGTCAGAGCTTGACGGGCAGCCATCAGATCGGCAGGGTTCTCTTTAAACTTGCGATCGTTGAAGTGGCCCCATTCGGCCCATGCCTTGGCAGCGCCAATGTCAAAGTACAAGGCAGTGCCGTACGCGGCATCGGCTTCGTCCTTGTGCTTCAGCTTCTCCTCAAACATACCCTTCAAAGTATAGAATTCAGCCTTTTGCTGAGGATTGAAATAGTTGAGATTGGTGTTGTTGATCACATCCAGGCCACTGGTGAGCTCCTCGGGATTCTCATAATGGCACTTGGCTTGTTCTCGAAGCTTCAAGAAGGCTTCCTGAATCTCAATGTTCGGCAGAGTATAAATGCGGCTGAGCTGGCTGATGCAAACATCGGGCAGATTGTGCTTGCGTGCGACGTGAGCAAATCTGTTGATGATCCAGGCAGTCTCGTGGTAGCCTCGGTAGGCAAACGAAGACGCAGCACCCCCACCGTTTTGTGCTCCTGGCTGAGGTAGCAGTTGCAGGTAGGTATGGTTGATGAGACCGAAGATGTGCTGTCGCCATGTGACGAGATCCTGCCAGGCAGTGATGTCATCCCAAACATTCGGAAGACGGTCGCGCCAGGCACCAAGAAGAAGCTTGAGCTCTCCAGATTTGACATCGAGGTTGGAGGCATTGGTGCTCGCCAAGCTCTGGCAGATGACACTGGCATCATGCATCTCAACCAGCTCCTGGAAGTTCTGCAGCAAGGGAATATGGGCATTGGTCAGCCGACCAGGCAGTTGGTGCCACTTGCGAATAGAAAGCTGAATAGCTTCGTCGCAAACACGGCCGAAGTCAGTAATGGACTCCTGTTGGTTATGGTATTTGAGCAAGGACATGAATGCCTGAAAGAAAGCGCGGCGAGGTGTTGGCGCGTCCATGACACCCTTGATAATATTATCCAGGGCTTCGCGGTGTTGGTCTTCCTGCCACATCTCCGTGTTGCGCCAGGCACATTCGAGCAGCAAGTCTTGGAAGTTTTCGTGCTTAGCAAAATCCTGTAAAATCTCCCACTGCTGTAGTTTCTGCGCACAGAGTACCCAGTGGTCTTCCCATAGCATGTACTCTGCTTGGGAAAAAGGAATAACACCTGTTCGCGCCTTGATTTGGGCATTCTCGTACAGTTTTTGTGCCTTGTCCCACATACCATTCTGCTCGTAGGACAGACCGGCATTCGTCTCCACGAACTGGCAGCGGCGACGCCACGTGCCGTAGAAGAGATCTTCTTCCTGCAATGACCCGTACAAGTCGACAAGCGCGTCCAGGTTACTTTCCCGGACAGTGGCTGAGTCGCCCATCGGCTTGATGGCCGCATTTTCTAGCTGCACGAGAGCCGCATACCAGGCATCATAGGTCTTGGCCTCGAACTTGAGCACGTGAGGGGGCAGCTTGCATTCTGGCCAAGTTTTGCCGGCTCCCTCGACAAGGGATTGGACAACATTGGGCCGCTTGTCAATTTGGCGGCTGTGGTAGTCCTTGGTCAAAAGGGCGACAATGCCCCTTTGCAATTCAGGTCGCTCGTCACGAGCCGTAGCAGACCAAAACATGGGGAACAGAGCCAGCCAAAGCTCGTGAGCAAGCTGATTGTCGGCGTGCTGCAGCTGCGCGAGGGGTTCGATAATATCCTTGACCTTGACCTCACTCAACTCCTGAACGAAGCGGCGGTGCTTCGACATCAGGTCCTCAAACTTGTCATCCGGCATAGCAGTGGGCTCACGAGTCGTGTCCTTGGAGTAGACAGCTGCCAGCTGCGACGCCGACAAGACTCGATAGTCGTCTGGATGCAGCTGGATAGCTGAGTTCATTTCGACAGCTCCAAACAGGAGCTGTGAGGCTTGCGCCAGCCAGTACGAATCAGCAAGTGTGTCCCAGTTCTGGGCAGTCAGAATATATGACAGGCGTACGCTAGCAGTCTTTGAAAGGCTTTTATCAAAGATCGCCATGAAACGGTTGCGCATCTCGACATCAGCAGCTCTAGTTCCGATCAAGAAGGCATGTTCCATACGCACGGTGAGCTCAGTTCTGGTGATTCTGGGGTCTTCGTAGATTTTGATCACCAGCTCCAGGAACTTGGACAGCATTGTAGAGTCTTGCCTAGGCTCAAAGCACAGCATCTTGTGAAGCACAGCCGTCTTCTCCTTAAGTGTCGGCCACGTTCCTTCAACTCGAAATACCCAGCTTTCAACCATATTGAGAATCTCGGTGCAGAGATCGATGTGGAGCGATTTTTCAACCAAAGTTGCCAAGACGCTCAAGAAAGGGCGTCTATTGTCTCCCAACGTCTCCATTCTCAGCGCAACGACCTGGATTTCTTTGATCATCAACCTCGTCTGAAGTTCGAGCTCGTACGCGGGAAGTTCGCCAGTGGTAGCTGCAGCGTCAGGAGCGCGCTGAGCTCCGTTGGCGGCGTTCGCCAGGGCGTTGTAGTGCTGAACATGTTCTCTGGCATGCTTGCTCTGGAGAGCCTTCATGAGAGAGGGGATATGTTGGTCAATGACTGCAGGTTTGCGGTCCTCCAGAGACCATAGGATGTTGACACCGGAAAAGTAAGCCGCATTATTCATTTGCTCAGTCGCAATCTGAGACAAGTAAGCAATGATCTCCGAAGTCGGTGCTTCAGGCTCGCCATCGGCATCGGCATCCTCCATGGGAGTGTCTTCGGGGACAGCATCCAAGACACGCTTTATGATGGACTTCAATTCGCGGCCATCATCGTATTTCTTGTCTTCGAGATGCAAGCAGTCTTGGATCTCTGGGTTCTCAGATTTTAGACATTTTTCCAAGACCTTCTGCACAGCCGGGATGCTCTTTTGGATCCAATCGTCCGACTTGGCATTCAAGAGAATTCGGACAACTTGCAGAGTATTGATGATGCTCGTAAGAAACTTCTCATCGTATTTCTCCTTGTCGGATGGGTCGGCATTGAGAATAGCCTGTGTCTTTTCACTGGCGAGCATCACATCAGTGACGTTGGGGAACAAGTCCAGCTCCAGATCACCCCAGTACTGGCGTTGCACCAAGTTGTAGAGCAACGACATCGACTTCTTGCAAAGCTCCGTAGATGACTGCGGTATGGGCATGTTCGTAGGCGTTTGCTCCCGCGGCTTGGCAGAAGGGAGCACATAACGCTCGTTAAGCTGGGCTATGAACTCAACAAGAAACTTGAGCATTTTTTGCCGGAAGCCAGGGGGAATAATATACTCTGGGGTGGCCTTTGTAAGTGTAGGTGAAGCGACGGGCTGGTCATTGCTGTCAAGCTTGCGCTTCTTGGAAGTTGGTGAGACCGACCCGGCGATGATACCGCTTCTTCCCTCAACACGCCACTGCTCCCAAGTCCATACCAACCACATCATGTTTAGAGCAAGCTTCTTATGCTCGTGGGAAGGATTTGGCGGCGCAGCAACCTTGCGTAGAGACGTAATTATAAGAACAGTATACTTGTCACGCGCGTCATAGAATAACTCTGGGTGCTTGACCAGGAACTGAAAGATGCTCATCATCTGCTGAACGTTGTGTCCTTCATCAGCCAAGATGCGACGAGGCGCGACTTGCCAGGCAGGGAACTTCTCGCTCGGCAAAGTGGCACAGCGCTTGGGCAGAACCGGTGCAATCAACTCCAGGGCCTGCGTGACCAAGGCACGGCCCTCATTCTGATTCGTCTTCAGTAGAGACAGGTACACTTGGTTCACAATCTTAGTGGGCGTTTCGTAGTGTGCGATGAAGTAGCCGATGACGACGTAGGCAGCATGTTTGTTGATGATGTCCTCAAGACGAATAAACGTCCACCCAAACTTGATGATGTCCTTACGAGCTTCTTGTAGGGTGGTGTAATAGTACTTGACGAGCATTGCCGACAGTTGGAGAACCTCAAATCTAGTGTGATCGATACCAGCCGCGTCGTCCGAGGCCATGTCCGGATGAACCTTCCAGATTTTGGAGCTTACAGCGTCGATGACGGACTTGTCCATGAAACGTTGCGGCTTTTCTTGTTCCGGTTGGTTCCAGCGCCTCATGACATCCATGGCAACAATTGGGTTCACAATGTTGTGGAGCAAGAAGTATTTGGTCTTGTTAGAACCGTTTCTGGTAGAGTACGCGTCCAAGCATCGAAGAACTGTGGTCTTCCAAAAATCGATTGAATCGCTGCAAATGACTCGGGTGTAGATGAACGAGAAGAGTGCCTGCGTCGAGCGGAGCTCCTCGGCTGTGACAGGCTCAATCAGACTGAACAGCGCATCCAAATCCTTCGGTGATCGTTCCAGTGTCTTTACCAAAACATCCATGAGCTGTTCAGCTGCTTGGTGAGCAGGGAGACGCATGGCAGCGGGGCATGTGTAGCTGCGGAGGTGGCTTTCGAGATCTTTGCCCATGTTCTTCAGCCAAATGAGATGCTCCTTCTTGTCCATCCACCCACACGCCTCAGGGTATGCTGAAAGCGAATGCAAGATGTGAATGGTATTGACCATGGCGGTAAATTTCTTCTCATTGTTCTGGCCAACAACCTCGTTGCACTTTTTCTGGAGTGTCTCGAACTCCGCTGCGGCGACCTCGCGCATGGGGCCGCTGTCCGGATGTAAGAGCACCTGGGCAAGAAGTCTGCCGTACTTGAGTTCATCAATCTTGCCGAGTAAGAAGCCCCAGATTTCCTTGGCGTATCTGTTCATGTAGAGATACATGGGCAACCTGAAGGGGCTTTGGTGCGTCCTCCTTAGTCGATCCTCGAGCTTGAGTAGGCAATCGATAAGTCGCTCTTTGAAGGTCTCGGCCTGCGTGGGCAGCAAATGGAAAATATTCAGAATTGCCGCGATAACCTTCATCTGAGGGTTCTGTTCAAAGAAAGTGAAGGAAATCTGCTGCCAGGCGTTGGGGTCTACAATGGAGTCGACTTGATCCAGCAAGCGCACGCCAATCTCCACCTTAAAGTAGCTTGTCAGCAGCTTCAGCAGACGGGACAGGTTTTCAAGACCGTTGACATTCAGGCGTTTGGGGTCTGACAAGCTTTGCAGGACAGGACGCAGACCGCCTTGCAATAAGTCTTTGGGAAGCCTCCTATCGATGAGCAGGATGGATTTCAGGGCGTCATTGGCCGCAGTAATAGTGGGCTTCGAGTCCGAGTACAAGCATTTGAAGAAGACCGATAGGATCTTGCCTTTGGTAGGTCCGTTAGAGAAGTCTTCGAAGGCCATGGCAGTGCTTAGCAGCTTGATACATGAGATGCGCAGATTGACAATGTGCTCATGAGTGCGGTACTCAGCTGGCTTGTTTGCCAAAGACTCATCGCTGGCATCCGCAAGGGCAAGGGACTCCATGAGCAGTCGGTTAAGGTTGTCATCAAACTTGACCCAGTCGCTCTTGAGACTCATATGGTACGTCATAGCGTTGATATATCCAATCTGAATAGCGAAGGGCAAAGCGCGCAGCGGTTTGGCGTAGATGGGCTGCAGGAACCGGTCCTTGTAAGGTTCTACCAGTTCCCAGACTTCGCAGCTAGCTGCCTTGGCAATGAGCTCAAGCGACTCCTTGGCGGTCTCGCGAACAAATTTGTTCATGTGGAACAGCTCGTTGTTGAATTGCATGCAGATCTGTGCGAGACGAGGCTGCTTCACTAGAGGTTGCCCCTGCTGCTGCTGGACGGGCAAAGCATCTTCCTTTTTGATGTTCTTCGTGATGCGGTTGAGAAGCACTTCCAGGCTAGTCTGGGCAAGGCACCGCGTCTTCTCGGGCAGATCAGACGGCATGTCCTTGATGACGTACATGAGCGAGCGAATGAATTCCATCTGCTTCGTAGCAACCCATTGATCGCCAAAATCGAGCTCAGTGAGGAGGAAGTTGATACCAAGACTACCTCCAGCCTTCGTGAACCACTCCTCCTCATAGCAGCTGTGGCAGAAGGTACTGCTCAGGTGGCTGAACAGGGGCAGACGGCCCACATGATCGGGAGAGCCGAGTACAATGGCTGCGCATTGGAACAGATCGTGGATAGCATTCTGAGCAGCCTCGCGGACCTCAAAGTGATCGGAAGCCAAGGATTCGACAATAGCATCGGAGAGTACACGAGTATCGATGAAAAGCGGCCCTTCACCGGCCTTTGGGTCGAATGGACTCGTGTTGCGCTTGAAGTCGACAAGTGACCTTCCAATTTCGATGAGGGCAAAGTGTCTGCAGATGTCTTGCATGAAAGCTGAGGCCCGCTCCTTGAAGTCAGGTATCGAGTAAGCAAACATGACTGCCTTCAGAAGGCGCTTTGTGATTTGATCTTGCTCGTCCTTCTTCGGGATGGACTTGTCACGGCTCGAAATCTCAAAGGGAGCAAAATTGATGTCGAGTTTGCGGGCGAGCAGGTCCTGCGCCTGTAGTCGAACAACACGTGGCAGGTCTTCTGGTAGTTGGTCATAGCCAATACGCAATTTGAGTTGTGTCTTGATGAAGTGCAGGGCTTGGCCCTTGTAGTAGTCTTCGTACTGCTTCGTTTGGTTGCCTTTGCCATTCTTGACAACTTCCATGAGCTTCTGAATAGCAAAGTCGATACCCAGATCTGCAGGGAAAGCTCTATCATTCTTGGAACCAATCAGGCGAACATCAAAGCTTGATGAATCGTCCGCATACGTCTTGTAGTCGAGAGGTACAGCCGCAGTCATGAATTTGCGATTTCGCCCTCCAAGTTTCCCAAGAATGCGCATGGTGGTATGCGCATGAAAATGGTTGTAGGGGTGTGGTCGTAAATGGTCAAATAATGCAGTCATGAGCTCGTCAATAACTGGAGCCATGATTGGGTCTAGATAATCTGTAGTCAAATTGTCGACGCAAAGCTCCAGTGTACGAAGACCCTGCCCAACCAGATCAGTGCCGGCACGAAGAGCAACCACGAGCGGCCGCATGAGGAAGCTTAAATGGGGCAGTAGATGGCTCAGTCGCGCAGGAACCGTCAAGCATAGCTCGACGTAGAGATCTCTCTCTGCCGGCTTACGTGCAGCCATGAGCAGATTGTTAAGAACGTCAAGCAGCATTTCCAGCAGTGGTAAGATTTGCTTATAGAGCTGTTCAAACTTACCACCTCCAATACTGCGGAAGAGAGCGCGCAAGAGGAGAAAGTAATTGATGGGTTCCTCGGCCTTGGTCGAGAGCTCAATCGACTTGGTAACAATGTTGACGACGTGGGGGAGAAGAACCTGCTCGTTTTGCCCAGCAAAGAGAGTCACGGCCATGAAAGCCAACTTGAAGAGACGAATCAAGATAGAGGCCTTCTTGACGTCGGCCGAGCCCACTTCGTCGATTCGATCCATGAGAAACTGCAATAACATGCCGCAAAAGCTGGGCGACGTCGCTTCACTGGCTAAGAAAAACTGGGGTATATGTAACAGCGCTGTGTGCTCGAAAATCATGTCGTACAGGTGTGGGATCTCTTGCTGGAAGACTTCATGGAAGGTGGCAGGGTCGATGCAATGAAACACTGTGGCAAAGGTTTCTAGGAGATCTTTTTCCTCTTTCGAACTCGAAATCATGTAGAAATTCGCCATTTGTTCAACGGGTGACGAGTATTGCGATTCAGTCGCCGGTTTCTCGATTTCATAGTAGCGGAAAACATAAGCCCCTTCTCGGAAGAGCTTGACGATGACGTTGACCTCCTCTGCAGTAAAGCCATATGCTACTTCCTGCCAATGTGACGGCGCGTTTGCTGGATCAATCGGGGTCCCAACATTGCATGTTCGCAGCTGATAAAATGTGTTTTTCAGCCCATTCATGAGATTTTTGAAGAGAAACTTGTTATCGACAACGGGGTCAGAGCCTCTGTCGCGTGGGTGCGAGGTCTTGATCGGCATGGCAGAGAAGATGTCGATTTCGTCCCACTCGGGAGGGTTCTCTTTATCGGCGAGATACGTTTCTGGCGCGCTACTCTCCTGCTGCTGGTGATAGAGCTTCGAAAGCTTGACAGCATTCGGATATTGGCGATTCATGGCAGCAAACTTATCTCCGATGGCATTGAGGATCATCATGAGGTAGTGACGTGCGTCAACCTTATTTGGCAGTTTCGCGATGCACTCGGCCATATTCAGTAAAAGCTTGGCGCTCATGGTCTGAAAGCTGGTTCCGGGGAATGGGTCTTGCAGATTTTTTGTATAGACTTCGACTGTTTTGCGGATCTGCTCCGGGCTCAAGGAGTCTCGCACGTGGTGAATGAGATCCGCAAGCATGCTATAGGCCAGTGGACGCATCGTCTCGTATACCGTCAATCCATCACCCGTCAATGTGCGCTCATCCAGAAGCTCGTCGATTTTGGGTAGGAAGATTTTTCGGCAGTTGTAGTTAATGATGTGACGAATGGCAATCAGAAGTTCCTTGCGCGTGCCAGACTTTTCCTTGGGGCAGTCTTTTAGTAGTCGCACAACGATATCGGGTAAGCTTGGTAGGAAATCCGTGAGCTGTGAAGCGTGCGCTCGGAGCAGGTATGCTAAGAAGCTCATGGTTTTGACCTGAGCAGTGATGAAGTCGCCGAACGCGGCGCGGTTCCTGATAGCAGGGCTGACGCCAGTATGGATTTTACCTTTCGCGGCAGCATCCGCGTGCGCTTGCTTCTGCGCACTGGCTTGAAGCTGCAGTGCCGACTTGATGAGGGGAACGAATGCCCGGACATTTTGCTGAACAGTGTTGCGGTACACCTGGAATATTGACACCACGATAATCGGACACTCTGAGAGGACTTTGAAGGATTGCATTCCCTTCAATAGAGGCCGATTTTGCTGTTGAGGATCTGCGCCGAGGTCGTTGACAGACGCAACGGGCGACGCGGGCCGAGGAGACTGGAAGTTTTGCGAGCCACCGGGTGTGGAGGGCGCGCCTCCAGCCGCCGAGGCAGGGGCAGCGGCATTATCCAGCTGCTCGCGCACGACCTTGTCCATCTGTTCGAAGAGCTCCTGAATCAGCGACAAGAACGGTTGAACCTTGTTCGCCAGTGTTTTGTGCTGATGGCGCATTATGTCGGATGTGATTTTAACACATAGTGTTGCGTTGTCTTCATTGTCGGTACGCACCAGACCCATGAGCAGGTCGACGACTTCGTTGGCGTAGGGCTCGAGGGGCTCGGCTGGCGACGGCGCGCTGGGCAATCTGTGGAGGACTTCGAGGATGCAGTTCCGCAATTTCTATGCTCGGGTTAGCTTGTCGGCGCATGTAGCGATAATGGCGCGCTCCAACATACCTGCTCCGGTGAGTTACTCTGGAAGATGCATGGTCCGCGCAAGATGTTGACGAAGATGGGCATCAACCGCTTGAGAAAGGGGGGGTATATAGGGCCATTTGTATAATGGTCCAGAGAGTCGCGGAGCGTGGTAGCGGCTTCTACCTTGAGTTTGGTATCTGCAAAAACTCGTGAGTATTCATTCACCCTGGTGGGTTGCGCACTTGTCGCCAGGCATGCGAGCGCCGACGGCATACATACCTATATCCGAGCTGCTAAGTCGCTTTACGACATCATCTATCGTCGTCCCTGACATTGCTGCATTATAAGCGTCCCTGAGACGCGAAAACCCCACCCATTCGAACAGGCGCTGCCGTCGGGAAGAAGTCGAAGGCGGCTATGCGCAGCCGTGCCTGTGGGGGCACCTCGAGGCTTTGGAATACTTGTCGTGCGATGCGCTTTTAAATTTTTGGGTATTGTGTATCTCTATGAAAATTAGAAGTGTCGCGCTGCTCCGGTGAGCTCTGAAGGATGGTGCGAGGCGTGGTGGTGGTGTAGCGGAAAAGAAAGCCTCTAAAGGGTGGTGTGTATGCCCGCGATGTATTGAAGGAGTCGTGGAATTGCAGCTCGCGTTGAAAATTAATGAGAGCCAGAGGTGCTGGGGCCTGGTGCCGCCAAAACCAAGTACGCTAGGGGCTGCAAGAATAATGATCCGCCACTAAATTCGGGCACGCCCCCATATCGGGAGTGAATCTAGTATTTCGCGGGATGATAAGGTATCAGTCGGTATATCGATAAGGTCAAGCCGGATCTACCACTAACACGGGCGTCAGGCTGTGAATAGAGTCTTATTTAGTGAATATGTTGTAGAATGAATGGCTATCTGTCTTTCTCTACTCGATAATCTTGATTGATTGATACGTGGGGTATCTTCTAGACTCGTGAACGAATCAGCTAGAACAATGCGCGACAACTTCCCAGCATATGGTGGAACGGCGCTGAACGGCGGCGTGCTGCCGAATAATGTGGAAGTCCGCGGTACACACAAGACTTCTGGAACCTCTACATCAAACTTGCGATTATAGTTCTAGGCGGTAGTCACGTTAGCCATTGCATCGGCAGCATGTGCAGTGTCAGCCGCAGAGGATCGGACTTTTGTCTTGCTACTGAAGGTTAATATTTACTATAAGCTATTCTGAGATTGTCAAATTTTATAGGCTTTCGACGCGGTTCTTGTTGCGGTCGTTGAACCATGCACGATAATTTTTTTAGAAAAAAAGTTGTTGAGCAATTACAAAAAATCTGATTTCTTATTTCATTCTTACCCTACCAAAGGTCCAGTTCAACGACACTTGAAACCATAAGCTCAACCAGATAGCCGACCCTTCATAGCCAAGTCACGCTGTTACGAAACTTTGATACCTGGTTTCAAATCGCTACTCGCAAAAGACGGCATTGCATGTAGTCTCAATGCTATGAATCACAGCATATTAGCTTCTCATTACCACTGCGTTACTCAATCACTTTCTTCCCAAGGTTTTGGAACTTGCCATGCTTTTGGCCTTGGCTGTGAATCATAGCGAGGACGTCATTGGTATTAGTCTCAGAGTCTCAACGCTTGAAGTAGAGAAACTCATATAGGTGGCGCTTTGTCTAGTGGCTGGAGCAGCAGTAGCTCACCATGTTCGGTAACAGACTTGGCTTTCTCTTGTCAAGTCTAGACCGATTAGACGGTTTTCGTCGGGTTGAAAGCTTCGATTTTGTTACAGAGGTAAGCGTCAGGCCCCAGATGCGAGTCCGAATTGACTGCCATGCCAGTGCTATATTGGGTCTACTTTTTCTGGCTACTGGCATGATTTGAGCAGTGTAGGTGAGACAGCATAAGCTCATTCCTGTCGAACGCCGTTGATATCGCTATACTAAGCGAGGCTGCAGAAACGAGCGGTGCTTTTTGCTTGAGGGGGTCATTGGTGAAAAATCCAGCGAAAAGACGGGCGCTCTGACAGTTTAATGCCTCTCTGTCGCATCTACAGAAGTTGATAGCGCCTGCGCAAAGATCACGCGTTGAGTTTTGCTGCGAGGCGCCGTTATCACCCACAGCTTCGGCTTCGCACCATGGATTCCGCGAAAATATCATTTGGCAGCCGCCAATGTGTTTGTCTTTTCCATGTTGCTAAGCAATGAGCCAGCCTATGTTGTGTACCAGAGGCGGTCTCTCGTTCCCTGAATACGGTCGGACATAGATGGACACTTATCGCAGACCCAGGGACAATGAGGTGCCCACGCATTATTCGCGCAGGCGAGGAAATGTCCCTCATAGGGACGGTGAGAGAAAAATCCAGTTGGCGCAGACGACGTGAGCCACCCGCACACACGGTACGTGCCCTCGAGAGAGGGCTGCGTCAAACAAGAGCGGAAGCCCGGGGAGGCATCCTCCCACCATGTTACACACGCGGCAGCGGAGTATAAGCCGTCGCATTAGTCTAAATTAGCAATATATCCTAGTGCTCGGTACATTCAGTAAGTGATAAGGCTCAAGACAGTGATGTTTGCACTGCAAGGCGCATCAAAGCGTCTTGTTTCGAATTTGTTTGTTGATCCAGGGTAGGACTATGATGACGGGTTGGTCTGGCTGAGTACAGAGTAGCGCCTGGCCAAGCCAGCAGTATCAAGAGGGACACAACACATTGGCGGTCAAAACACATTCAAGCGTATCATCTTGATCAAGTTGCTTCGTATTAGTACACCAATGTGGCAGGTGATATGCCGCGTCAGGTCGCTCGAAAGCTGGGCTCGATGTAGGACAAGAATCCACTCTGCTGGCAAGAAAGAACAAGGCTGTTGGACTGATTCGCAGTCACGAGAGGGTAGTCTTGTGCTAGTTAACTGGCACGGAACGAATACCACGCGGCGGAATAGGGTAGAAAGGTAATTTGGGAGCCAAGGCGGCTAGTATCGATGCGGGAGGCCTACAAAGATGGTCGAAACCGGCCTCCAAGGTGCGGAGAGATGGAGTCAAATGTGCACTTGGCCTAAACACAGAGCCCCTGCTTCGTCTGATGGCTGGCCGATTGATGGTCTCAGGACAATTTGGCAGGCTCGAAAAGCGGCATCATGACAATGACAAACGCGTGCCATGGCTGGATGTTTTTCCGCTTGGTCGCACAGGTCGTCGCAAGGTTGAGAACTAACTAAGTTAACTTAACGTTAAGTAGGGCAGGGGATCGAGGATGAGAAAAATGTGGACTGGGGCCCCTCCAGCCCCTTTGATTTCGCAGCAGGCAGCAGGCTGGACAGTGGAGGAGTGTGGAGACGGCGCGCACTGTATTTTAAGAGGTACGCGGTGTGGGCGCGGGTGCGGGCGGGCCACCGATGGCGCCCTCGACCCTGACTTGTGGCTGGAACCGAGCCGCAGGTACCTACTGTGCTACCTTGTTACCTTGATAATGACGGGAATATGCGTGCCATTATTTACCAGTACCACTGGCCAGCATCATCACCGTCTCGCCTCTTTGGCTCAGCTCGCATCCTGGTACGAAGCGAAAACAGACAAAATGTGCATACCCGTACAAGGACACGGCATGGTGCGCGAGATGGCGCGTACCAGCTTAGCGTGTAGGTACCTACGGAGTATCTAAGATAGGTGTCGCTTGTGCACTGCCGTTCTGGTAACGGTAATGCAAACTCCCCCACGGTGCACGACGGTGAGAGGACTGGCACTCGGGACCCAGCCACTTGGAGACTGGAGTGCTGACGCTATGCTTATTATTATTACTATTACGGACAAGCAAAATGGCAGCGCCTGCAGGCCTGATACCATGTATGCAGGAACGGGGAGAGGAACCCAGCTACCCAGGTCCCCGTAATAATCAAGCTCTTTCGGCACCGTGCCTTGATAAATTGATGAATGCGCAGATTGCGTGCAGCTGCACCCGTGCCGTACGGCTAGACTGAACTGAGTGAGGCCTGCCAGCCCCTAACTTATAAAAGCTCCTGACAGCCAATGTCGCCACTAACTAACACCACACCAAAAGAAAGTTGGATGCAAGCTGTGATTGGCCGAGTTGCCCGCCTCTTTCTGTTGCACCAAACTCGACCTTGAACCTTTTGTGAAAGCATTGGGCTGGATAGGTAGGTAGGCTTGGCTGGACAATCAAAGGGCAAGGCAACACAGCAGCAGAGCGACCCGAGATGACGCTTGGGGCTTACAGCGAGCCATGTGCATTGCCTGAACGCTATGCTGCCCTCTTTCCAGCGCCCATTTAGACAGCCTTTCCACTGTAGACACCACTAAAGTGCCTAAAATAGACCCCAGCCATGCACGCTCTCAGGGCAGCCAAGCATGCTGGAGCCCTTCCCCCCCGAAACACCAGAAACAGGGGCCATCACCACCTAATTCAGGTTCAGCACCTGGTGCCGTCATGCTTCTTCATTTCCTTGCTCCCCAACATCCTTCGAGCCGTTCCGTTCTCATCAATTTCTACTCAATTTCAATGGCCCGGGGCCTTACTACTGCTGTTTTACAATCGAAATCAAGCCCTGGGATGCCCAGTCAGGGAAACATAGTCTGCCGCCTCGTTTGCTCTCCCGAACCGGGGGCTGCTGTGACATCTCCGTCCGACTCCCCTCCCCCCGGCTCCTGCTAGTCGCAAGACCCAACCCCTCTGGAATTCTACCCCCCAGCCGCAGCCCAGCAAAAAAAAAAAAGAGGCGAACGACAAGTTTCTTCCTCATCCGCCCCCGACGAATCGCCCTCTCACTCACACACACGCCTGGGCTTTTCCAGCCATCTCCAGACTCGAGTCCCGTTACCTTTTTGCCTTTGTCGGCCCCGGACTCGTCCGCCAGGCTTCCCGGGACAGCTCTTCGCGCGCGCGCAAGTCTGTCTACCCCTGGCTCCAACCTTCTCGACCGCCCAGCGCTGTTGCACGCTCCGCTCTCCGCCGATTGAATACACAACCGCATCTCGTCATCGCTTCTGGCTTTCTGTCCGACAACAATACTCGTTTGCGCTCTCCGGCCAGTCGTCCTCGAATCGATTTGTAACGCTGCGCCGACTTTTCGCCCCTTTTGCCCGCCGGCGCGCGGCCCCTGACTGATCATGGCGTTTCTCTTCAAATCCAAGAAGAACCAGGATCGCGCGCTGTCTAGCCGTGATGGCAATGCTCCTCCCCCGACCGCCATGGCTGGCGCCAATGCTCGTATGCAAAACGAGAAGCACAGGGCGACGCCCACCGGCAGCGTAAACTCGTTGGAGAATGATGCCGTCACCACCCCCGAGCGCCTGGTCACCTCTGCCCATAGCCGTCGAGGCGGCAGTGTTGATAATAATAACTCTCTAGGAAATCCCGCTGGCGACGTTGCAGTAAGTGCCGCCATTGCTAGCCTGCAGCATGTGGCAGAGCCGACAGCAGACAATGCTAATACCTCACCTCTTCGTTTACAGCCTCGCAACGGCCCCCCAGTCTCGAACCAAAACGCCTCTCTGTACCCGTGGTCGCAACGGCGAATAAATTACGGCGGTGCAAGCGCTAGCCCGTTTCCTCGATATGGCGCGGCCGTCAATAGCGCCTCCTCCAAAGAAGGCGACATCTACATGATGGGTGGCCTAATTAATAGTTCTACCGTCAAAGGCGATCTTTGGATGATCGAGGCTGGCGGCAGCATGTCTTGCTACCCTCTGCCTACCACCGCTGAGGGACCAGGACCCAGAGTTGGTCATTCGAGTCTACTAGTTGGCAACGCCTTCATCGTCTACGGCGGTGACACCAAGATTGAAGATGCCGATGTCCTCGATGAGACTCTCTATCTTCTCAACACATCAACCCGGCATTGGTCAAGGGCTCTGCCTGCTGGACCTCGCCCATCCGGCCGTTACGGTCATTCGTTAAACATTTTGGGCTCCAAAATTTACATCTTTGGTGGCCAAGTTGAAGGATACTTTATGAATGACTTGGCTGCCTTTGACCTTAACCAGCTTCAGATGGCCAACAACCGGTGGGAGATTCTACTTCAGTCCGACGCCTCTCCCAGCATCCCAGCCGCTCGAACAAATCACACCGTCATCAACTACAACGACAAGATGTACCTTTTCGGTGGCACCAACGGCTTTGAGTGGTTCAACGACGTTTGGTGCTACGATCCGAAAGTCAACAAATGGTCACAGCTCGACTGTATCGGCTTCATCCCCTCTCGCCGCGAGGGCCATGCCGCAGCCCTTGTCGACGATGTCATGTACATTTTTGGAGGCAGAACCGAAGAGGGCACTGACCTAGGCGATCTCGCCGCCTTTCGAATCTCCATGCGACGCTGGTACACATTCCAGAATATGGGCCCGTCGCCCTCGCCGCGATCCGGCCACAGCATGACAACTGTTGGCAAGTCCATCGTTGTACTCGGTGGCGAGCCTAGCACTGCTGCATCCACCGTCCATGATCTTGGCATTCTTTATGTTTTGGATACGACTAAGATTCGCTATCCTTCCGATACCCAGCAGAGCGCAGTCCGTGCCCCCCAGGCCGGCCGACCGAGCCTCGAAAACGGGAACCGGCAACTTCCAGGAACTGTCAACACGGGTCAGGACCCAAAACGAATCACACAAGGCCCAGCAGGAGGCACTGGGGCTGGCGCCGCCGCAGCCGCCGCCACCTCCGCGGTTGTCACTAATGGGCCTGGCCCAATCTCAAGCCCCGACTCGAGCCGGTCGCTCAACCCGGCCAGCCCTGAACCCCAGGGTCCCGCTGGTGCGGGATCGAAATTGCCTCGCCCTGCACCCCCACCGGCCGCCTCACCACCCCTGGTTCCTGCCGGTGCGAAATCCTCGCCAGATCCCTCTTCTACTGGGCGAGTCCGTGGCGCATCCGTTGACCACCCTGGGCCTGGCTCGCCGAAGCCCGACTCAGTCGAGACTTCTGCACGCCAACTCGCCGCAGACCCCGAAGGCCCTGTTGCGGCCACTGTCAATGGTCAACGGTCGCCCCCACAAAGTGCGAGAATCGCGAGTACTGCTGAAAAGGCCCGCTCCCCTCGTCCGTCACAGGGGTCTATCGACAGCACATTAGAGTCATCGCGTGTCAACCGTCCGGCGTCGCCACCGCCTCCGACTCGACAAGGCGGCAGCCTGGTGAATCGACGTTCATCCGGGCGTAATTCGCAGACTGTTGCGTTGCTCAAGGAACTCGATGCTGCGCGAAACAAGAATGCTTGGTATGCCTCCGAACTCGAGCTGGCTCGAAAGGGGGGTTATGCCCCCAACACCTCTAGCCCTGCCCTGGACAAGTCTTCCGAAACATTCGACGACGAAGACAGACCTCTGATCGAGGCACTGCTGGCCATGCGAACGGAGCTCGCCAATGTTCAAAGTTCTGTTGATAAACAAGCCGTCCTCGCTGCCAGGCAAATCGCCGAAGCGGAGAGACAAAGAGATGCTGCCATTCAAGAAGCCGTATATGCGAAAGCCAAGGTGGCCGCGTACACAGGCGGCAGTGCCGCCAGTACTCCGCAGCTTGACGGAGACCGTGATGAAGTCGGTCGCTCCGACGGTATCAGCAAGAAGCTCGCGACGGCGCTGCACGTACAAAAAGACCAGCAAGCCCAGCTTGAAAGCATGAGATCAGAACTAGAAGCCGAAAGACGCGCGCGCCACTTGGCCGATGACACTTCCAATGCCGCCGAAAAGCGCCTCGCCCAACTTGAATCTTATAAGCAGCAAACCTCGGCCGAAGTTGAACGTCTGAAGTCTGAACTGCATCTGGCACAAAGGGAGGCCCGAGAACACTCAGTTTCTTCCTCTGATGCTGTATCCGCTTTAGCTTTACTCAAGGCTGAAAAAGAGGAAGTCACGAGCAAGTACAACGAAGCTATCGGAGCATCAAAGAACCACGACGAGACCTTTGTCTCGCTACGAGCCGCGATCAAAGCCTCGGAAGACGGCAAATCGCACGTGGAGAAGAAGCTAGCAGAAGAGCGCACCGCTCGGGAGAAGTTGGAAGCCAAATTCAACAAGCTCAAGGTCGAGCACGAAGCTTGCACTGCAGAGCTAGTCGCTTCTACCCAAAGATTACGCGACGCCGAGGAACTCGCAGACAAGCATGCAAATGAAGCCCGAACGCACCGTGCAGTTGTTCTCTCGGGGCTTGACAAGATTACTCTACGGGACTCGCCCAAGTCGAACAGTGGAGAGACTGAGCGATCTACAGTTCTGCAAGACCAGGTCACCGGCGCCAACGCTTTGGTCAAGAAATACCAGCAGGAGCTCAATGTCGCTGCCGACAAGCTTCGAAGTGCTGAAGAGCGTATTGCTGGTCTGGAGCAGTATCAGGAGCAGTCCAGCCGTGAGGGCGTCTCCATCAGGAGACAGCTTCAGGCCGCCTTGAGAGAGACTCAAAGCCTACAGGCTGCTCACTCGGACGTGAAGAACAAGCTTGCCGCACAGCAACTGGAGACGAACGCAATGACTGTGCAGCACACTGCGCTCAAAGATATTTTAAATGAGCGCGGAATCAGCCCCACGGCCGCGGTGCGCAGTCGAGGATTCGCCAGCCCTCGCACCACTTCGCCGGAGCAAACCCGTCTGCGCGAGCTAGAATCTCAATTAGCAAGCTCCCACGCTTCTCACGAAGAAACAAAACAGGCTTTTGCTGTACAGGCTCAGGACTCAGAATCCGCTTATCGCGAGAAGCTTACTCAACTAGAGAACGACTACCAATCCGCCGTACATTACGTCAAGGGCACCGAGAAGATGCTGAAACAGCTTAAGGAGCAGTTACAGCGCTACAAATCGGAGAACGCCCGTCTCAAGACGGACATGGAGGCGTTGGAAGATCGTGTGCAGAATGGTGAGAGCAACAGCCGATCTGCCGAAGCTCCCGCCGGATGGGAGACTGAAAAGCACAACCTCGAGCAAAAGATTGCAACTTTGCAAGATGAGCTCCACACTTCTGGCTCCCAACTGGAGAAAAAGTACGCCGGGGTGCAAAGAGAGCTTGCCGATTTGCGCCAGAACAGGGAGCACTCGACGAGGCAGCTGGCCACGCATGTCAAGGATCTGGATCAACTGCGCTCTGAAAATGCCCTGCTCGAGCAGCGCGCTACTGACGCCGAGCAAAAGGTGTCCCTGCTGCTCGACCAAGTGGAGCACTCAGTTGACAGCTACCGTCGTCGCAGCCGACCCAATATGATGACGCCTGTTGACGCGGGTGGCTCCAACGGCCTGAGTGGTATGGGCCACGCGCGTCAGGAGAGCTCCGAGGCGGAGAGCGTATACGGAGGTGGCAGCGGTGCCGGCGGTGGCGGCAGCGCCAGTGGTGGTGCCGGCGGCCACGGTAGCTTGGACGGTCGCAACAGCGCTGCCCTCGATAACCTCGCCAGCGAGCTCGAGACGCTGCGCACCCACTGGGAGGCCACCAACAAGAATTACCGCTTGAGCACCAACTTTGACTTTGACCCGCCGGCCGACCTGAAAAAGGACGACGAGGGCATACCCGGCGCAGGGCTCAGCGAGAGCCTGGCCGACTGGCGCAAGAAGCTAGACGCCGAGGAGCACGCCGACGGACACAAAACAAAGTAACGACACCAAAACGAGCGAGGAACAGGAAAGCGTGTGGAGTCGACATTTGCGCGTCTCCTTCTTCCTCCTCGACATTAACGAGTAAAGTGGTTTTTTTCTGTTTCTCGAACTTAAGGACATGCTACGTATTCATGAACGCATATACCCGCCGCTTTCTTTTATTGGTCTTTGGTGGATAAATACATTTTTGGGGGATCTTGTTTTCTGTATCTTTTTTTTTTCCGTCTTATCTATTTGTTGGTCTCGCAAGGGTGTCTTATCTTCGTCTCTGTCGCTCTGCCTTTCAATTTTGTTTTTTTTTGTTCTTCTTCTGGGATTCCATTATCGAGAGCATCCGGTCTTTTCGTCTCTACTTTTTGGAATGCCCTCTGTTTGAGGAGGGGAGGGGACATGCAGTTTATTCGTTGGAAAGAAGTATTTCAAATGGAAAAACAGAGAATGGATCTGGAAGGGATTTGTTGATGCTTTTTCTGCACGTTGCTTCTCTTGATGAGAGGGCAGGGTTTCTGTCAATGCGACTTTTTTTTTTTTTTAGTTTTCATGTTTGGTATCTGACCTTTGTTTTTTGTATTGTTGAGTATGCTGGTCTCTTGTCAAAACTACGTTCCATGGTTTTCTTTTTAAAGTTTAATTTGTATAATGAACAAGAAAAGAGCTACAAAGCCTACGTTTGGATCTTATTTCGTTTACTGCGTGGATCGAATCTTTTGACAATTGTGGATTGATGCATATAAAAACATCTCTGCCCTTCTAAACCGCCCATTCATAGTCATTGTATGGGATGCGTCCTCCGAGGAAAGAAGAGAGGAGAAACCAAAACGGCCGCGAAACACGGCAAGGCCCTTTTTCTCTTCCTCCAAAGCCGCCCGGGGATCCTCTAGACGGTCTGATACGCCACCATTCCCAGAATCTCCAGCACCGCGCACCCGCCTCCCACCACGGCCAACACGGGCGCCCTCAGCGCCCCCGTCGCGTAGCCCGCCGCGCACGACGCGACGTCCGCCGCGTCCGCCGCAATGTTGACCGCCACCGCGTGCCGGAGCACCCGCGCGCTCGCCTCCCCGCGCGCGCGGGCCCGGCTCGTCATCCAGAGGAGGCAGCCGAGCGCCGCGACGGCGCCGCCGTAGAGGCGCGTGACGACGGCGGCCTGCGCGGTGACGGGGTCGAGGAGCAGCAGCGTGCTCGTGAGGCGCGGCGCGAGCAGGCAGCTCAGTCCAAAGACCACTTTGAGCACCGCAAGCGCGGTGACGCTGGGAGATGCGGGCTTGGGGGTGGTGGTGGTGGTGGTGGTGAGCATGGGCGCGTCGGTGGTGGTAGGGTCTGATGTCATTTTGGAAGATTGCAAGGTAACAAGACGAGATTGCTTGCTATATGTGATGGGCAGGTTTGGAGTTGAGCTGAGAATCAAGACAGATCGTGTTTGGAATGGCTCACGTCTTCGGGATGAGGTCGATTCTTATATACCTGAGATGTCGTCCGAGGCATAACGCTTAAGCATGACATGTCAGCCAGGCAACATCGGAACCATGTGCGCAGTCAAGTGCAGCTGAAGCACCGCAATGGAGAGCATGCAGTTGAAAATCCAAAATATAGAATAACGGCTTATGTATTTGAAAAGACGCCCAAATATGTTTGTACACTGTCGAAGTAAACCCAAACCCGCCTCAATATGCGAGGCTCTCCTTTGTGCCCTCGCCGTAATCGAATACACCGCTCAGAAACTGCCCCCTTCTTCCCCAGATCGTCCAAGCTACATTTTACACATGTGCAAGTCTCTCAAGCTCTCTAAGCTCCCACCATGCCCATGCCGCGCATGACGGCCAGGCACCGGTTAAAGTCGAGCTTGCCGCCGTCCCGAGGCATAAACTCGCCGCTCGCAATGCACAGCACGCGCATCTTCGGGTGGTACGCCAACCCGGGGAGCAGCTTGGGCGTGATGAGAAAGTACTGGCTCGTGTGCTCGCGACACGCAATCTCCACCATGCGCTCGTGCACCATGCGCTCGTTGCGCGGGTCCATGCCCTGGTTGATCTCGTCGACGACGCGAAACGGCGACTGCGCAAGCGACTGCAGCGCCATGAGGAAGAAAATGGTCGACACGGCGCGCTCGCCGCCCGACTGTCGGTGCTTGTCGAGCAGCTGCAGGGTTTCGGTTTCACTGCAGACGCGTATGTGTGTTAGTAACGTGCAAAGAAAGCTGTGCAGTAGGCAGGGTGAGCACATACCGGAAGCGAACCATGATGTGCAAAGCCCACTGTTCAAAGTCCTGATCTTTGTGGGTGCGCACTTCGCCCGAGCAGCTGATTTGCTCAAAATTGTACGCAAATGCACTGTTAATCTGCGCAGTCAACTCGTCCAGCTTCGGCTCAAACTTGTTCATAAGCGACTCTTGGGCGGTCGTCAGCTCTGCGACCCTGGCGTTGACGCCGTCCATCTGGTGTCGGAGTCGTTGGATGTCTTGCGCGCGCTTCTCAAACTCTCGCAAGATGTTCGGGTTGGATGTGTGGATGAGCTCAAGCTGCGCCTTCTCCGCTTCCATTTCCATTTCGACATCGTGCTCCGTCTTTCCTTCAGCTAGACCCTTGAGATACTCACGGCGATCTTCGTGGTCGAGGAGTAGATCCTTGACCATGTCAGACATGTTCCTCCCCACGGCTCGTGCCTGCTCGGCAATACGCGTAGCGTCTTCCAACTTTTCCTTTTCCGACTCGAGTCGCTTGACAATCTCAGCATTGCGCTTTTTGAGGCTCTTGACATCTGAAGTGGCTTCAATGAAGCAAATTGTGGCCTCAATGTAATTTTGATGTGCCTTCCTCATGCTTTCCAGAGAAGCAGCGTGTCGCATCGTGGCCTTGTACTTGGCTACTACAATTTTATCCAATTCGTATTGCGCCGCGTACATACGGTTTCGGATGACCTCCATCATTTGCGCACTTTCTTCCTTTCGGCGCTCCTCGGCCTCTACGGCGACACGATTAGCATCGGAATCCGGCCCACGTCTTCAGGAGACTTACCAATTTTCTCCGGCAGTGATTGCCACTTTTGATACTCCTTTTGCAGAGCACTCTTTTCACTCTTCAGGTCGTCCTGGTATTTTGTTAGCTGCAGAGACGGCTATCGGCGACATCAGGGTACGCACAATCTTGGCGCGGATGGCATCCCTCATCCCGTGTTGGGCTCTCTGCTTTTGTATAATTTCATTCCTTTGGTCTTTGAGAACCTCAAATTCCGCCTCAACCTCCTGGAGTTGACGCGTCAAATCGGCCTTTTCTTGGACATCGACAGTCTGTGAAGTCCAGAATCGACCGGGATGGATGAATTTGCTTATAGCAGTCATCGCGTTGCCGCCGTACTCTTTACGCCGACGCAGACTAAACAGATGCCTGCCAGCAGCCCACTGCGTGATGCTGCCACTGTTTGCCAGCCTGGTATACTGAGCATTGTCGTGTTCCGCCAGACCTACACCAGATTGATGGATTCTCTTTTCCGAGCACAGCATGGCGAGTACAGGAGCTGGTCCCTCCAGATAATCAACAGCGAAGCCATCGAGGCCAAGCTTGACGGCTTCCTTCCGCGGCATTGGAGGCTGAAAGTTTTCGAGTGAATGAACGCTTGAACGAATAACAACCGAGAGACTCATGACACGATAAAGCTGGTCTGACAGCTTCTTGAAGTCGTTGCGTGTCTGGACCGTGAAACACGCAAAGTCGTCCATCTGCAATAGAGACTGGACCTGGAATGAAAAACGATCATCTGCGATTGAGCAGCTTATCATTGGCGGGCCGAACACCTCCTTCTCAAACTCGTCCATGTGCTCTTGTACCCATTCCCAGGCTCGTGCTACTTCAGGAAAGTTTTTCTTCATCAAATTCAGTTGCTGGCCTTGCTGCGTGTCGAGTGATGCCAATGAGGCGATTAATGTGTCCTTCCTTCGTTTTGGGCCTCGACCCCGGTCTTTGACATCGGCCAACTCTGAAGCGAGCTCGCGGTCTCTGGCCTCTAGCTCGCGTAGGTTATGTTCCTCGGCGCGGATCTTCTGATTCCACTCGCCTGCGTTGAACTCACCCGGACGATTCTTCAGGTCGGCCTGCAGCGATGTAAGTTTGGCCCGCGCAGCGGAAACCTCCTTCTTCCTTGCATCGAACAATTTTCGCTCGGCAGCCATTTTGTTATCGAACGCAATAATCGCACCGTGCTCGTCCTTGACTTTTTGATCGAGCGCATCTGACAAGTCGTGGCACTGTTCAAGAGCCCTTTTTTTAGCTGCCAATGCGGAATCAATCTTCTGTAAGTATGTCTCCTTCCTGTTCACAGCCTGCAGCGAGGGCCCGCTCTCCGTCTCGAGCCGCTGTAGGGATTCTTGAGCATTCTTCTTATTCTCCCTGGCCGCCATATATTTGTTTCGCGCTTCTTCGTATCTGGCCAACACCTTCACTAGCTTCAAATCCTCCAGTCGTTTTAGAATCTCGTCACGTTCTCGAAGCCGGTCAACGTCAGCTTGCAAACCTTGCTGGCGGGTTTCGAGATTATCGAGTGTGCTTGCGTCGGTTTGGCTGTTTTCCAAGAGCTCCTTCTTTTCTTTGAATAACTCCCGAAGTTTACTTTGCCAGAGAAGCACCTCTTCCGGTGCTGCGGCGCGGATTGTCTCGTGAAGTAGTTCCACTGGAGTCGAAGCGGCAAACTCGACCACTCGATCTTGGGGGAGAAACTGACAGAGGTTGTCGACTTGAATCTTCAGTGCCCTCATCAAATCCTGGATCTTCTTGTGTGTTGTCTCTTTGTCGTTCAGCCACCATTTTTGGGTATTTTGATCTCGACGAATTTCGACTTTGACAATGAAGTTGTAGCGGTCGCTTGGTCTCTTTTGCAGCTCGATCTCGATGGACGCTTTTTCTCTGCCGTGCTTGACAAATTCTTTGATTGATCCGGCACGACCCAAATGCTTGGGACTGTAACCTAGTCCCAGGCATATGGCGCAGACGAGCGAACTCTTGCCAGTCCCGTTAGGGCCAATGACCATATTCAGGTATGGGCCGGGAAAGAACTCTGCCTTCTCGTATGTTACAAAATTTTTCACAGTGACGCGCACAATAGAGCCGGGCTGGAAGTCCCCCATATTGACATTGTTCGAGGCGCCATTTGAGCGGCTTGGGCCGCCGTTAATTTCATGCTGCTGCGGCGGCGATCGTCGCGCTCGCTTCGGGGGCTCGGGTGTGTGGATATTGTCCTCGTCGGTATCATCGTCGGATTCGATGCGACGACGCCTGCGAGACCTGACCGACGACATTTTGGGATCAGCGCTTGGTGCGCTGGCCGAAAGGACTGCCAGGCGGTTCCGGTGATGTTAATGTTGGGTGAGGGGCGTTGAAGACGCGCCACACGCGTTTGCAGGCTGCACTTAAAGCATTCCCCCACCCTAATACTTTTGTAGCGGCGCGTTCGCTTCGCAGACGCACACTGCAGAACAGAATTAAAGTAGCCAAGAGATCGCGACTTCAGTTTCGTGAGAATTGGATTTTTGTGTAAGAATTATACAACTCTGCATGTTAAATTGAAGTCGGCCAAGCTCACTGCACTTGACCGCGGCGCACGAACATGGTCTGTCCATCCAGACTAATGGTAGGCCTACTTACATACCCCGTCAAGGATCGATGTGATTGACAAAGCACAATTGAGCAAAAAAAAAAAATAGACCATCACAGTAAATTTTAGAAGATGAATCACTTTCCTTCCCAAGCGTCGTGGTAACTTAAACTAGGGAGAACAACCAAAAAAAATGCGTGATCTGGGAATCGAACCCAGGGCTCCCCGACGTTGCGGATGGCAACGGAGAATTTTACCACTAAACCAATCACGCGATTGTACTCAGATGGAAAGGTTGCCGT
Organism: Akanthomyces uredinophilus; assembly: GCA_030778065.1. Lineage (NCBI taxonomy): Eukaryota > Fungi > Ascomycota > Sordariomycetes > Hypocreales > Cordycipitaceae > Akanthomyces > Akanthomyces uredinophilus. The sequence continues at coordinate 15,062 of JAPFRW010000192.1, read as the reverse complement.
TATAATTGAATACAGAGCTCTCGCAGTCAGCATGGAGTACTGGCATAGCTGCAGCACGTATCCGTAGTCTCAACCCAATACTGCATGACGCACGTTTGTACAAAAGATCAAACAAGAGAAAACCCGGAATAAGCAATTCAAGTCATTTCAAGCAGGGAGCAGCAAGTCTTAACAACATGCATGTGCCAGACAGTTTTCATACACGGGGTTGGGTTTTGACGGCAATGTCATCACGACATCCTGCACCATTTTTCTCTCATCATCAACCAAGGTGTGCACACCAACTACCAAATGCTCACCGATGTACTGATAGCCTCTGACGGACCAGAAAGACAAGAGAATGCGACAGTCGCATGAGACCTTTCGTCGACAGAGAGAGGTTGGGCTGACCCGGCCATTTGATTCGCGGTTTCCTCGGGTGGGTGGCCTCCCTTGACTTACACGGGGCCTTTGGCGTCTTATGGGTTCGCGCACCCCGGCACTCGTAATAGCAGTGCTTCTGCGACATGCAGAAAAGTAGGCTCGGCGGGTCTCAGACTGGTGTTGCCACAGGTAAGAGCCACAGAGAGAGTCCACAGAGTCAATGAGCGTATTGAAGGGGAGGGGGGCTCAATGGTGTGTCTGTTTTGAGACTTTTCGAGCTACTCCACCACCCGTGACATGAGAATGGGAAGTTATTCATAGTGTAATAAATAAATAGGATAGTTGGAGACATTACGGGGATATTGCAGGGTGCTAGTTGAAAAGTAGATTTATGGCCAGGTGGAATTAGTAAGAGACGGGGCCAGGAGGATGTAGCCGTGCAATCTCAGCATCGTGGAGGGCACATTTGTTATTGACTTCCAAGTAGACGAGCGAGAAGATGGGCCAGAATGATCTTCGTAACCGCATTGTTTGGGTCGGAGACGGCGACGAGGGAGGCACACTCTGCCGTGGAAGAAGCAGCAACCTGGCGTGCCTGGTAGCATTATAGGCGAGGCATGCTGCGACGAGGGATTGGCCAGGCTGGTCGGCGGCAGGAATGCAGCGAGATGGCTCGGCCTCTGCTTCCTCTTATTAGACCAAGAAAATTACGGGCGTGGACTACTGTATGTCGTAGACGCATTGCCTAGGTAGGTACCTAGGTAGTTAGCGGACTTGCAGCACCGGTAGGTAGGCCGATGGGGTGCGGAAAATTCCATTCCAGAGGCGCGACGCGCGACGCAATGAGCCTCCCTTGGAGGTGTGGCACGCCTGTAGGCACTGGCACTGGCACTGGCACTGGTACCTACCTACTGTAGCACCACCGCCACCAACACCACCTGCCCACCCACAATACGGCGGGCACAACGCCATGCCGCACCGTGTTGACCATCGCCGCCACTCCCAAGTAAACATTGCATTCCTGAGCTTCCGGAACTGCTCACTTTCTTTTGGGCGGCTGGCACTTTTTGCCTCTGCCAGCAAGCCCGCAATTGTCTGATCTGATCTACGTTGCCTCCAGTGCAAGCACAGCTTTGTCCGGGTCGCCTGATCCGCCTGTCTCTCCAGTCGCCGCTGTCCCAGCCCTCCGTTTGTGTCGTCTCCCTCCTCCTTCTTCCCTTCTTCTTCTTCTTCCACCTCGTCGCAACGGTAAATCGCTGAGTTTCTCTCTTCTCCGGTCCTGGATTTTGGACTTTTTGGTTCCCTCTTCTCTCACACATTTACTTTGGCTCTACTACTGCTTTTACCCCGACTCTCTCTTACACGCTCGACGCTCCTCTAGGCAAACGCTTGCTCCCATCGCATCTTACAAAAATTCTCGCCGCTGCCGTTTGCACACTTTCTACGCTGAAGAATCTCTCCTACGCAAATAAGAACCGGGGAAGAGTTCCGAATTTGAGCCTTCCTGATTAAATCGCCTTTTCCTCGCCTGTATTATGTTCTAGCTCTCTTACAAAAATCGAAACCAAGAAATGGCTGAGGCTGCTGTTTCCGCCGCCCGCTCCCCGCTGGCCGAAGCGGCCTATCGAATTAACTCGCCTATTGTTCACGCAGATCAGCCGCCAAACAAACATCGGAGCCAAAGAAATGAGTACCAAACGACGAACGAGGCTGTGGCCCAGCACCACGCGCGACAGGTGCAATCTCCAGCTGTCCACCAGGTGGCTCCCGGTGCGCGCGTGTCCGCCATCATGAACGAGCACCAGGTCAACGAGGAAGACAAACGCATGTCTCAAGCCTCGTATGCTTCCACTTCGAGCAGCCGCAGCAAGAGAAACTACAAAACCCATATTGGCCCGTGGCAGCTTGGGCGCACTCTGGGCAAAGGCTCCTCCGCCCGCGTGCGCCTCTGCCGCCACAACATCACAAACCAACTTGCCGCTGTCAAGATTGTCAATCGACGCATGGCCTATTTGGTTCAGGACAGCAGTTTAGCCGCCCTGAGCAAGTGGGACAGCCATCTCCCCGAGCCTTCAGACGGCCACACACGCGTTCCAATGGCTATCGAACGCGAAGTCGCCATCCTTAAGCTTATTGAGCACCCAAATATCATGAAGCTCTATGACATCTGGGAAAATCGCTCCGAAATGTAGGTCGGCAAATCTAATAATAAAGCCCTTCGTTACTGATCTATATATAGTTATCTCATCCTCGAATACATTGACCAAGGCGACCTCTTCACATTCATCAACACCAAAGGCCGTCTCTCGGAACAAGTCGCCATTTTCTTTTTCCGGCAGATGATCAGTGCCATCGCTTACTGCCACTCTTTCAACATCTGTCATCGTGATTTGAAACCCGAAAATATTCTCATCACGGCTGATTTACAGATCAAGATTGCAGACTTTGGCATGGCGGCGCTTCACCAGACAGCCACACACCAGCTTGCAACCGCCTGCGGTAGCCCCCACTATGCTGCACCTGAGCTTCTCAAGAACAGACAGTACCGCGGGGACAAGGCCGACATCTGGAGTATGGGCGTCATCCTCTATGCCATGCTTTCGGCAACACTTCCATTCGACGATCCTGACCTGCGAGTCATGATGGGAAAAACCAAGAAGGGAGTGTATGAGATGCCGAAGCATGTCAGCCCCGAAGCCGAGGATCTCATCCGTCGCATGCTGCAAGTCAACCCTGACCGCCGCATCAACTTACACGAGATCTGGAATCATCCCCTCGTTCAGAAGTACAGTTACCAAGACGACTTCGGCGACCTCACGAGCCAACTCCTAGGCAAAGGCTTCAAGTATGATCCGGTACTTCGCAGCGATATTGACCCCCAGCTCCTGCGACAGCTTCGATCGATGTGGCACATGTTCAGCGAGCAAGACCTCTCGCACAAGTTGACTAGCGAACAGCCAAACGACCAAAAAGCCTTTTACTGGCTGCTTCACGACTATCGGGATAAGCAACTTGAAGACTTTAAGCCCGAGCTGGCTCATTCCATGAGTGACTATCATCATATGAAGCCCTCTATCTGGAAGAAGCGCGTATCTACATGTCAATTCTCGCAGCCTCGAGCAAACGGACACGGCCACTCCATCTCGCGTTTCACAGTCATTTCCAATGCGGCCGAGGGAGACAATGCAACTGTCGTCAGCTATGACCCATATAGAGCTAGCGGAAGACTACAGCATTGCGACTCTCAAGCCAGCCACGCAAAGGTTGTCGTTCATCGCGATAGCGTCTCGTCTCTAGCTGCACAGGCCAGGGCTCGGAGTGCCTCCAACGCAAACATCCGCCGTGTCAGAGCTAATTCAACCAAGAGTTCCGCAACTGCCAAACTTGGGTCTGCAAAGGGCTCCATGACGTCCCTCAATAGTCGTCAGGGCACACCTTCGCGCACTGGTCCCAGCCTGCGACACAAACGTGCCGTCGATTTCAGCCACATGCGCAAGCGCTCAAACTCAACCTCAAAGATACCGAACATGGGCCGTCGCCCCGGGACATCTTCCTCCAGCATACATGAGGAAACCGTTCCTCTCCAACGCGTTCGAGGAAACACCCCCGCCGTACCGAAGGTGCCTGCTATGTACAGGCGTCCTCAGTCTGACTCTCCTCTCGTATTCAAAAATGCTTCAGCGCTCTTCCGCGATGAGCTTCGCAACTTTAGCAACGACATTGCTCGCAATTGCGACGAGGCGTTTAGAAGCTCATTGATCTACGACGACTCCGTGATGAGCGACGGTGACAAAAGAAACCGAGACTCCACGCCGTTTTCTTTCACCGCGGAGAGCCCATCTGTAGCTACAGAAGCTACCGAATTCTCTTCCAAGTCATGGCTACATCGCCCATTGCCTCCCCTGCCTGCTGAGGATGGCACTTTCAGCGACGCGACCACCGCCGCCAACTCGCGACCCAGCTCTGGAGAGGACTTTGGAAGTGGTAGCGAATATGTCATGGATGATACCGCACAAAGGTCCATTGCCATGTCAATTCCGCGCCAAGTTGACAGACGCAGCGTCTCCGCCCCTGCTGCCAACTTGAGCGGCAAGAAGACGACTGTGCTTCCATCTATTCACGAGAACTCTGGTAACAACTGCATCATCAACGACAAATCGCGTATCGTCTCAGCCCCTCAAGCAACCTCGAAGCAGAGGAATACGTCGACAGGAGATCTTGAGTACTTGAACAACACCGAGAATACTATTCGTATGGTGGTGGATTCTCCTATTGGTCAGGATGGCTCTCAGGCAGCCGAGGCGCCTATCGTCAAGAGAAAGTTGACAAAGGAGGAGGTGGGACGCAAGCTTCATCTGCACATTGCATACAATGCGGATCGGGCCGTTGAAGCTGGTCCTCACTCGGCGGGAGACGAGCCTCTCAGTGGCGGTGGCGTCCGCAAGATGAGATCCTGGTTCAGACGCGTTTCGAAGGCAGACTCCGAGCAAGAGACTAGTCCTCAGAGCTTGGAGAGTCAGAAGTCGCCTGCAATCTCACACAGCTCGCAAGAACCCCAGTCCGCCACAACAGATGCATCATCGAAGAAGCGCGCTTTCAGCTTTCCTTTCTGGAAGAATGGCCGTGGACAGGAAAGTGTCACTACCCCAGAGGGCGAACATGTGGAGAATGATCGGCCACAATCCACGGCCAGCCAGCCTCGCAGGAAGAGCTCGGCTGTTGCGACTGTGAAGAGCTCTGGGTCAGGCACGCAGCGCAGCATCGAGGTGAAACAAAACTGGTTGACACGTCTCTTCCGAGTTAAGCCTGCGACTAGCTATATGTGCATGAATCTATCTCGCAGAAAAGCGCGGCAGGAAGTGGCGATACTTCTTCGTGAGTGGCGACGCTACGGCATTCGCGATATTCAGGTGGACAAGCAACGCAACATTATTTTTGCACGAGTTGCAGCTAAGAACTGTAAGACCCCGGCATGATGAAATACATGATACTTTACTAATCAAGTGACAGATCTCAACATCAAAGAAGTTGCGATTGCTGCCGAGGTGGTGACTGTTATTGAGCACGGCAAACGCCAGCCACTGAGCATCGTCCGATTTACACAGGAGCGCGGAGCGGCCAGCAGTTTTCATCGAGTCGTAGACACGCTCCGAATTGTGTTTGACGATCGCAATCTGGTTGTGACGGATCGAAACAAGCAAAAGATGATGATCAGGACTCTGACGTCTGCCAGCTGAGCCTCCTGTCAGTAGGACTTGCAATCCTTCGACAATTTGCTTCATCGAAGCGTGCATTTTTTTTAACGCAAAACGGCGTACGGTGCGAGTTGCCGACAAAGGACAACCGCGAACTCCGTATTTCTATCACTTTTCTTTTCCCCTACCTGGTCTTTGTAATTCGCATTACGGAGTTGATGTCGTTTTCCCTTCAGCCTGGGCTCGAAGCTAACAATCAATGGGCCGGAGCACCGTGGCTTTGAGTGGCTTTGGAGAGCTGGCAGTCAAATCATCTTGCCTGCTGCTCGTGTTTGGATTTGTAGAAAGGCGACAGCCTGAACCTTTTGTTTTGAGTTTGCTTATTTTGCTTTCAATTGCCGTCAAGCGTCGTTGGATGAGAGATAATGGACAAAGTCAGCTTGACGGACTTACATAATAGGGCGTTTAAATGGTAGCATCGATTAATTAAAAGCCGTGTATACATTTGTAAATTGCTCAGACCTCCGCAAGCGGCTTGTGCCAGGAGGACCGTGATGCGACTGAAAGACATGCACAGCAGCGAGGATTGATTGCGAGCTGCCATGGAATGCAATGTTTGACAGCGGCGGGTATGAGTACATGGCTAACTCGCTGCTAAATTTAGCAACGCGTTGGCATGCAATAGAGCAACAGACCACATCAGAATGGAGCTGCTCACGCAAACTCTCAGAGGTGCTGGAAATTGTGTTGCATTGCAGGAAATAACAATATTGTAAGGAATGAGGCGCGGATCCTCCTCAGAATGGCCAGCCGAAAGAAACGACGACGTAATTAACAGATGTCACGATAATGCGTCACTACTACTCCGTACTCCGTACAACGGGTCGCTATCTGGCCCTGCAGACTAATGCAATGCACGGTGGCAAGCAACATGCAAGCTGGGGAAGGCCGACCGAACCGGGCTTTATGGCGTCGGAAAGGACCGGAGACGAGCGGCGGCGCTGAACGGCCAGCACGGTGTGGAGCAAGGACGCCCAGTTGTGCCTCGGCTCTTGGAAAGGGTTGGTGGGAAGAGCGTGTGACGTTGTGAAGGGCCGGCTCGGTCGTGGGGAAAGGTCCCAGGCCGGGCAGCTAAATAGTTGTTTCGATGGTGGGCGTAGCTTTGTTGATGGCGGACAAGATGGATGTAGGAGGAGAGAAAGGAGAGCAGAGTGCAGTGTAGTCGAGGATGAGATGTGGTCATTCTTATATACACAGCTTGTCGCGCTTATTACTCAGTCGCACGAAACCGCCTGCTAGGAAGCTGGTTGGCCAGAGCTTGGTAGGGAAGCGGTATTACTACAGGGCCGCATGGTGGAAGAGTAATACCGCCCACCAGGAGTTCGCTGGTAAGTAGCTAATGAGCAAGCCCGAGACTGCGCTTGGGAGAACGTAAGCCGACGATTTAGACGCGATGGTAGACTCGATGACTGAAACGTAAGAATCGCTCCGAGATCAATAGCATCGTTTGATTCCCGGTGGCAGAGAATGGCGTGTGTTGTTGGTATTGCTCGAGAGTCATGATTGTCAAGCCATCCCTTTTTGCTGCTCGGAGCTCCGTGCCTGCAACCCTAGTCTCCGAGCCAGACGGGTGGAAAGTAAGTCGGAGATACGCATTTTAAGTACTTTCCTCTTCTTTTGTTCGAGCCTACGAGTTTCCATTACCTCTTGTCAACCACGGCAAGGAGCGGTCGGTCGTCTGGGGTGTGGTGGCCCTGCGCCATCGGAGCCTCCCTAGCTCTCCAGGCCCCTGGGTGTCGTACAGCTCCGTCGGTGCGTCGGCCGGGGGGCGCCGTGGCTGTTTGAAAAAATAATTGGGCAACAAGGGGCGGTAGAGTAACTAGCAACCAGTCGCTGGACGCACCTCGTTGTCGAATCTGCCGAGGCCTTGGCTGGCGCATCCACCAATGCGTTCGTCGTTTAATGCCCAGTCACACCAGCTTGCAGAGCCTAGAGCAGAGGATTTACCAGCTATGGAATGCTCAATTTACTGGCAAAAGTGGCGTGGCCTCGCAGCAAACTGTGCCATCATGAACATGCCCCGCGGTTGCGCACTAGCTAGTTGGCAGCCCGGTAATATCTTTGCAAGCCATCTTACTGGTCAAAAGCCTTGTCCTCTTCGACTTGCAGCGAATCCTATAGCGAAACGCCGAGAGCGTGTATTCAAGCCTGCAGGAAAGCACATGTGCTGCTTTCTGCAATACACAGCTGCGCCCTTTCAATTATGACATGTTCCTCGCCATTTGTGCTGCAGGGAGCGGAGAAAATAGGCTCCTGGCCAGCCATGGAGGTTGTGTTTCAAAGACCGACCTGGGACAAGATTCGCTCTCTATGCCTCCCCGCATTGGTTGGCGCACCCGCCCAGTAACTAGCAGTAGGGCGGCTCAAGGGCTATGATGGAAGCTCCATTAGACCGATGGCTGCCGACATGAACGGTAAATGCGGGAGCAGAGGGTATAGCGGGCAGAGGGGAGGGGACAAGGCGATGATCGAATTTCGGAGGTGGTAAGGTAGTCATTATGTGTCATCGCCATTCACCCCGGAATCTAAATCTAGCTCTGGCTTGCTTGTATTGCTTTCCGGAGGAGGGCGGCGGTGCTGGTTCGATGCTAGCCCCGGAGGAGGGCTTGTAGCTTGTGACGAAAGGATAAGAATGGTTCGTGCCCCTCTGCTACTGTAGAACCAGTTTTACAATTTCCGTATCAACTTGAATCAGATAGTATATGCTTTCTTCTGTGCTGTCTACTTGCTCGCTAGACAACCCGTCAACTGCTCAGCAAACCCCCAAACTCTCAAGGTATGCAAACTCGAGTCGCCGGCCCTGTCTAGCTTTGCTCGCTGGCCACCCCTCCGATGGCCCACTGGAAGCCCGCCCTTGTTCTTTTGCGTTGCCGACGTCGCGCGCTACCCAACGGAGATTTTGGCAGTGCGACCCTCGTGCGCAGAGGTGATGCTCCAAGCCGGCATTTGATCGAGGGGAAAAAAAGAAAAGAGTAGCCGACAACAGCTAACAGAAGAGTTTAGCAGCAATCGATCCGAATCGCAGCTCTACAATTTGAACCATATTTGAAATTTGAACTGAGCAGACGTTCAAAGCCGAAAGGAACATACACTCTCCGGTCCTGCGTCGCCCGCCCGATTTCCATCTCCACTCTGAGTGACGCAACGGATTCGCTTTGGCTTTTTTGGGGTAACTAAAACTAGTTGCTTTTTTGGCGCTATCCGCTTTCCGAACCACAAGCCAGCCAGCCAGCCAGCCAGCGAGGAGTGCGATTCTCGTCTGCAAGCCTTGCCCCCAAAAACCGCCCGCCCGTTGCCTTGACACGTGAAGGGGGAAACCGATTCATACAACAAAGAGCAAGCGACAAGATCCCGGGAGAACCTTGTTATATACATCCAGTGCCCCCCTCCTTCTCCTCCTCTCCCCGTCCTCCTGGAAGTTTGAAACTTTGCCTTGTATAACCACTTTTCTCTCAGCATTGCTACTTGCTTTCTCTTGTTCCTCTCTATACACGAACAAGAAGCATCGAGAACACACACCCTCTCTCATTCTCTCTCTCACACACACTCGCGCACACACACACATCCACAATGCCTTCGCAAGATACCATCCTTCAGGGCGTCAACGTCCTCGGCAAGGTCGACGAAGCCCACAAGAAGATCCTGACGCCCCAGGCCCTCACATTCCTGGCGCTGCTGCACCGCTCCTTCAACGGCACCCGCAAGAGCCTCCTCGAGCGCCGCAAGCTGCGCCAGGCCGAGCTCGACCGCGGCGTCCTGCCCGACTTCCTGCCCGAGACCAAGCACATCCGCGAGAATGCCACCTGGAAGGGCGCGCCGCCCGCGCCCGGCCTGGTCGACCGCCGCGTCGAGATTACCGGCCCGCCCGACCGCAAGATGGTTGTCAATGCGCTCAACTCGGATGTCTTTACCTACATGTCGGACTTTGAGGGTAAGTTTCTTTCCTGCTGCCACACCTGAGCATCTTTCTTCTCTTTCTTGTGCACTCTGTTTTCCAACCACACTGGGCAACACGATGAATTTCCTGTTTTGGCGGCGCTGGCCATGCGCATCTAGTAAGCCTATCCACTACAACCCCGGTTAAGCTGGCCCTACGATGCGGCTCTGTTGCAACGGGGTCTGGATGGTGGGTGCGCGTGAGCTACAGTCGCTGCCGCTGGAAATTGAGGTCTCGCCGCCACTCTCAATCAATTCTGGTCATTTTGAAACTCGCTCTGCCTCGCGATTCTCTCTGCCCGGCTCTCAATGCCTCGGGTGCCAGAGCTCTGCCTGCTCGGCCCGGGTACTCGCGCACTGCTCCGAAAAAGAGTGGGGCGTGGGGTTCTCTTGGGCCGGGGCCAGCCAGAGCTTGTGACAGTCGAGAACGTCCAGCCGAAGCATGAGCTGCTGCAGATGGGAATGGCTTGGGCTTGAGATGAGTCAAGGCAGTCTTTGCGTCGACCTTGAGGGCCCATGACCTACTTGGCCTCATCCTCCATCCATATGCAAAACACAAACTAGAAACCATGACTGACGTCACTCTCCAGACTCGTCTGCTCCCACCTGGGACAACATGATCAACGGCCAGGTCAACCTCTACGACGCCATCCGCGGCCAGGTCGACTTCAAGCAGGGCGCCAAGGAGTACAAACTGCGCACCGACCGCAAGCATCCTACCCTCATCGTCCGCCCGCGCGGCTGGCACCTGGAGGAGAAGCACGTCACCGTCGACGGCGAGCCCATGTCGGGCTCCCTCTTCGACTTTGGCCTGTACTTTTTCCACAACGCCGTCGAGTACCAGCGCCGCGGCTACGGCCCGTACTTTTACCTGCCCAAGATGGAGAGTCACCTCGAGGCGCGCCTGTGGAACGACGCCTTCAACCTGGCCCAGGACTACATTGGCATGCCGCGCGGCACCATCCGCGGCACCGTGCTCATCGAGACCATCCTCGCCGCCTTTGAGATGGACGAGATCATCTACGAGCTGCGCGACCACTCGTCGGGCCTCAACTGCGGCCGCTGGGACTACATCTTCTCCGTCATCAAAAAGTTCCGCCTCAACCCCAACTTTGTCCTGCCCGACCGCTCCGCCGTCACCATGACGGTGCCCTTCATGGACGCCTACGTCAAGCTGCTCATCCAGACCTGCCACAAGCGCGGCGTCCACGCCATGGGCGGCATGGCCGCCCAGATCCCCATCAAGGACGACAAGCAGGCCAACGACACCGCCATGGGCAACGTCCGCGCCGACAAGCTGCGCGAGGTCCGCGCCGGCCACGACGGCACCTGGGTCGCCCACCCGGCCCTCGCCGCCATTGCCCTCGACGTCTTCAACACGCACATGCCCACACCCAACCAGCTCTTCATCCGCCGCGACGACGTCAAGATTGGCCAGAATGACCTGCTCAACATGAACGTCCCCGGCAAGGTGACCGAGGAGGGCATCAAGAAGAACCTCAACATTGGCCTCGGCTACATGGAGGCCTGGATCCGTGGTGTTGGCTGTGTCCCCATCAACTTCCTCATGTAAGCCTTGCAACCATTTTTGCTCTATTTTGCAGGACTCGACAGGCGCTAACCATCAAAAAAACAGGGAGGATGCTGCTACCGCTGAAGTCTCGCGCAGTCAGCTCTGGCAGTGGGTTCGCCACGGCGTCACCACCGCCGAGGGCAAGCGCGTCGACAAGGCTTACTCTCTAAAGCTGCTCAAGGAGAGCGCCGACGAGCTGTCCTCCAAGGCCGGCAAGGGCAACAAGTACCACCTTGCTGCTCAGTACTTTGCCGGCCAGGTCACCGGCGAGGACTACGCTGATTTCCTCACCAGGTATGTTGACAAAAAGCTGCACGAGTGTACCGAATAAAATTGCTAACGTTGATAAACAGCCTTTTGTACGATGAGATTACTGCTCCTGGCTCTCCCGCCCCAGCTGCAAAGCTGTAAAAAAAAAAAGAAGAAAAACAGCATCACCGCCACAGGCGCAACGTATTTCCGCGACGCGACCAAGTCGTCGCATCTTGATTCGCAGCTTGTCTCGAGACAAAATGTACACCTGAAACGAATTTTTCCTTGATTTTTACGCACTGGTTATGGTTTGCCGTTTGGATTTCTTTTGACACTCTTGTGGATTAAATACAAGACTGGACTTGCAAAGGAAGCTGTAGTAGCTTTGAATTGACAAAACCTACCCTGACATGATGGCCATTATTGGATTTTACTTATGATACCAGAGACTTGAAATTATCGTCTCATTTTTTTTCTTCTAATCTTATTGCTTATTGATCGGTGGGCGTTGGGAGGGTTCATCTGGAAAAACAGGGCTATATTGGCGTACCTCTACCAGCAACGATTTCTGCATCACTGCATTTGCGGACGATGATACTGAGCCATTACATTATGATTTTACGTGCACGTAGACGGACTTTTGCGGAAAGTAACAAGTCCGGCCAAAGGGGATCAGGGTTCGGAACAGCTTGTCCATAGTGATTCAACATGCCCGAGGGGCCATTTGTCTCTTGACGTGAGATTGCTTGAACCAAACAAATTTTCCATCTTGTAGCACAACCGTCGTCAGCAGCGAGACCTATGTCGGTTAGACGTGCATCATGACGACATGTGCCTGTTCCGTTGATCCGGGACGGCCGTTGGGGAGCCGTGCAACTAGTTACCCAACCGCCACAGCAATAAGCAACAGCTTCTATACAGCGCTAGAGCAGCTCACCCGACCAGACATCTATTTACAGCAACCACCAAAACTGGCACACACTGGCCAGGGTGACTAGGTACAACTTCGGCTGACAATGGCTTCCGCGGGATTTGCCTCGGCCTTGGTGGAGCAGAGCCTCCAGCTAGCGCTCTCCAAGACCCCTGCGGCCGTTCAGGGCATGTGCCAGTGGTGGTGCCAAAGCAAACAAGGCGTCGAGCTAAATGGCTCTTGAGCCGAATAGCTCAGCCGGTGGAATGATAAATGCTCAATGTCCCATTTCGTTAGATAATAGAATCTCTCAAAGCCTGCCTCGACATTTTTCTAGATACCCTGGTCCGCGTTGACTTTTACAACATTGTCCTCTCCTTCTCTCCATTCCTCTTCTCTACCTACCTACTCACTCACACTCCCCCTCCACCTTCTCGCAGACCCCAATCCTCCCGCAATGACGCAAAAGACTGTCGCTCCCCGTCAGTCGCTGTCGGTCGTCGACAACCGCACCGGCAAGTCGTACGAGGTGCCCATCAAGAACAATGCGGTGCTGGCCACCGACATCAAGAAGATTGCCGCGCAGCCGCAGGACGGCGACCGCGCCGAGGACGAGACGACGCAAGGGCTGCGCGTCTACGACCCGGCCTACATGAACACGGCCGCCATCACGAGCAGAATCACCTACATCAACGGCCAGGACGGCATCCTGCGCTACCGCGGCTACCCCATCGAGCAGCTCGTCGGCAAGAGCACCTTTCTCGAGACGGCCTACCTGCTCGTCTACGGCCAGCTGCCGACGGCCTCGCAGCACGGCGCCTGGCAGCAGGAGATTCTGCACCACACCTACATCCACAGCGACATTGAGGGCATGTTCAAGTCGTTCCGCTACGACTCGCACCCCATGTCCATGATGACGGCCGCCTTTGCCACCCTCGGCGCCTTTGCCCCCGAGGCCAACCCCTCGCTGCAGGGCCAGAGGCTCTACACCGACGCCGCGTCGGGCCGCAGCCCGGCCGCCCTCGCCGCCCTCGACAAGCAGATCCTGCGCATCATCGGCAAGGCCCCGACGCTCGCCGCCGCCTCGTACCGCATGCGCCAGGGCCGCCCCTTCAACCGCCCCGCCCAGGGCCTCTCGTACGCGGGCAACTTTCTCTACCTGCTCGACAACCTTTCGGGCCACGAGTACCAGCCGCACCCCGTGCTCGAGCGCGCCCTCGACACCCTCTTCATCATCCACGCCGACCACGAGGTCAACTGCTCCACCGCCACCGTGCTCCAGGTCGGCTCCTCGCTCGTCGACCCCTACAGCGCCGTCGCCGCCGGCTGCGCCGCCCTCTACGGCCCGTCCCACGGCGGCGCCTCCGAGAGCGCCATCCGCATGCTCATGGAGATTGGCAGCCCCGAGAACGTGCCCGGCTTCATGAAAAAGGTCGAGAAGCGCGAGCGCGTCCTCGTCGGCTTCGGCCACCGCGTCTACAAGAATGTCGATCCCCGCTCAAAGGCCATCCGCGCCCTCGCCGAGGAGGTCTTTGCCGTCACCGGCCGCAACAAGCTCCTCGACACCGCCATTGCCCTCGCCAACTATGCGGGCGAGAGCGAGTTTATGCGCAGCCGCAACCTGTACCCCAATGTCGACTTTTACTCTGGTCTCATCTACCAGGCCATGGGTTTTCCTCTTGAGTGCGTCTTCATGTCCCCCCTCTCCAGTTCCAAAAGAAAGCCACTTCTGAGGACGAATTTGCTAACGTTTCTGTCTACAGCTTCTACCCAGTTCTCTTTGCCGTCCCTCGGTGTGTCGGATGGCTTGCACACTGGCGCCAGCAGATGCTCACCACGACCGGCGTCAAGATCTGGCGGCCCCGCCAGCTGTACATGGGCGAGGGTGAGCGCGAGTACGTCGACATTGAGCGCAGGCTCGGCGACGCCAACGCGACCGTCTTTGACGCGCCGTCGCAAGTCAATCACGGCGGTGACAGCAAGCGTAACCAGCTGGCGACGTTTCGCGACGAAAACGGATCGCTTGTCAAGCCGAAGCTGTAAGATTGTGGAGAGCGCCCTGTATCTTGTCACGACTATAGAATTTCCGTTGCTGTAAATTTGTTGATTAATTTAAATTTATATGTACATGAGTAGTGCAATCAAGCCTTTCTGTTCTACTATGTACTCGTTCCTTTTTTTCGGCCAAAAAAAAGAGTGTTTCATAAATGCTGGCTGGCTACAGCCCATGTACGACTTTGGCTGTCTTGAGTCGTCATGAGGGCGTGGCGACACCCTCATTGGTAAGTCGAGAATCGACGGGATTGTGGCTTTGAGAGGCAAAGCAAACTATATGGTATTAATAGCATGACGAGACTATTGGCATGGCTGGGGAAATGGCGCCCCGGCTCTCCACGATCGGTTATCTGCGATTACTCCAGAGTTAGCTGCGGCGCTGCAATTGAAATTCTCAGAGGCTTTCAAAGCGCGTAAGAAAGCAGATAATGACAGTGCGCATTGAGACTAGAAAGGCATGTTAATAGATGTGAAAGCAACTTCTTATAACATTGCTTCTCTTTTTTTTTCCCTAGAAAAGAGGCAGGGTGATGAGGACTGTCAGCATTAAACGTCACAGTGCCACTTATTAACGGCACACTGTACAATCGCTACTCAGAAAGTGGCATTTTGGTACAGTGCGAGAGTGAATCACCACCAGGAGCTAGTCAGGTCAGTAGCCAGCCTCGTACGATTCTACGTCCAACAGAATCGCGAAAAAGGGGGGGGGGGGGGGGGG